>OMLB01018148.1:71520-86097 GCA_900302555.1 Myripristis jacobus | reverse complement strand
CTGACATTCAGCTCTCTCTCTCTCTCTCTCTCCCTCTCCCTCCCTCTCCACCAATCCAACCTCCAGCATAATAAGTGTCTGCAGCAGTGACTCCCTGGTAGTGTATGACCCTCTCAGTCATCAGCAGTGTAAACCCCCCTCCCGCTCCCCACTGGGCAAGACCAATTTACAATCTGCCCGCCCCAAAGCTGCCTCCCGGTCGTCCGTGATGCTGCATCGTCTTCCTCCTCCACCCCGGCCGTTTACTGCGTGTTTATTTATGACCCCTGGCCTTCCAATGAAGGGCATTATGAAAGGGATTACACAGCCAAACTGCTTGGCTCAGACCCCGTTCTCATTACTCACAGCTTGTCGGGTAAGATAGAGAAGGAGCGGGACGGGGAGAGAGAGCGAGGGAGAGACATTATCAAGGTGTTCAGTTTCACCGGCGTATATGTGTGTGTGTGTGTGTGTGCGCGCGTTTCATTATGCATCTGTAAACTGAATGGGAACGCATGTGTGTGTGCGCTTGTGTGTGCGCGTCCTGCTGGGTGAAGAGGATCGTCTTTCAGGGACACCTGAAAATACGCAGTGCGGTGGGACTCCTGTTGCGGAGGCAGCTGTAATTGAAGTGGAAATGGAAAAGGGACTCTGGAACCCGAGCAGCCAGGAAGGACTGAGAGCCCGGAGAGAAGTCAAGACGCCCCGTAAGAGGCCGGGTCTATAGAGGGGGATAAAAGAAGCGAGTGAAAGGGCGCATTTTTCTCACACAAAGATTGACTTTGACTTGCTGATTCACCTTGGCGTACTGCATGGAAACATGAGGAGCGGCAGACAGAGATCCTCCTTTTTTTTTCAGTTCCAATCTGATTCTGGTACCTGAATTGTGATATCTACAGACACCGTTAGGCCTTTTTTCTTGAATATTGTCACTGTTTTTGTTGTTGGTGTTGTCTGTAAGGTGGTTTGAGGCTGTCGTAAACCCCAGCGCACTTCTCAGCCAGCTGCTACGAGCTCAATCAGTCACAGACTAAAGGGTTTTTGATATGGGCAGGAAAAATCACCTGACCTTAATTCATTTTCAATGAGAGGCGAGTGGAGGAGGAGGAGCAGCGCGAGGCAAAGCGATTCAGGCGGGCGGAGCAGGACGCAGGCTCGTTCTCATTAAAAAGTCATTCTCATACGTGCACATCCCCGCCCGCCTGCCTCCTCAACCAAAGATGACTTGTCCTGAGCTTTTGATGGTCTGTACCCCTGTTGCTCCTGCTCCCATAACAAAACCAAACCGATGATCTCCCACTCCTGTTTCACGGCTCCTCAGCCTGCAACCCACAACCAGCTACACTGTTTACTTTGCAAGCAGGCAAATACGTATGTTGGAAACACATTTTCGACGTTTTTGGGGCTTTTCGTAGGATTTTTAGGGTATGTGTTGATTTTCTGCACACCACCGTCATTATGAGTGCAATGCACGGACCCGCAGGTCAGCCTGATGTAATTATTGCCTTCACGCGGGACACAGTGAGCACAGCAGAGGGGTGCTACAGCATTTTGGCTATGGCCTTAAAATTACATTACATAGCTATAATTCATAGAACATCAGACTATGGACTGTGGATCAGAATGTGGATTGGTTACGTCAGTCTGTCATCTGATGAGTCAATTATTGGCAGCATGAGGAGGGAAGCAGACCTGAAGAACCGAGGGGCAGACTAAAGAGCAGATACTGGGAAAAGGTTGGACACATTTTGAGAGTTGGAGCTGTTTCCTTATCCGTCTTCGTTTTGCAGCTTTCATGGCTCTCCAGCGAGCGTACCCACTTGTCAGTGTGCAAAAACAATACATCGCTCCTCATCAAAGCATCCATTTGCGTGCTGTTGATAATGCAGGCAGGTGTGAGCTGAAGGTTGCTGCCTTGTTCAACCTTTCCTCATCCACGGAAAATTTCATGCGTTCGTTCAAATGAGGCGCACTGATTAGATTTCATCACTAAAAACCCAAAATGCAGCCTTGCCAATTTATTCTTTCAGAGACAAAGTAAGAATTGTTTCCATGCGCTGTGTGCCAGCCCGCTTGATGCTGCAGAGAGCCAAACATGTTGAGAAATGTGCACCGAACAACACAACCCGGCAACCCGGAAAAGGTTTTGAGCCTCTTCCAAAAAGCAACACAAAGAACAAAAGTCAAAGATCGCAGCTCATAGAAGTGTAGATTCTGCAGTTTTAAGGACCCAAAACTATTGCCTAAAACTTTATTAAGTCTATACAGGAAGCACTGTTCGCCCTCTGCCTGCTTTTCATTATTCTAACTATTTTGGCTTCCAGTTAAGATTTAAATCCACACCAATAAACACAAAAATCTGCATCTGAACCTGTTTTTCTTCATTAAATGAACAAAAATCCACCGGTGGGATGAGTTCAACCCTTGTTTCCAACGCTGATCAACTTGCAAAAGATGATTTTAACACTGAATAGTTTATTGTCAAGATGGAGATTTTGCAGTGTAATGATGTTGTACAATCACAGATCACATAGACCGGAGAGATTGTGCATTGCAAAAGGTACAGTAGTGTATTTCGGTCCATGCGTGGGCGGGTGTGTGTTCTGCATATTGGCAGCGCGTAGCTGTGTGAGCATCCTGTACAGCAAGAGAGGGAGAATATAAAGATGTGACCAGTGTAGCTCTTAACCTTTAAATGCTGCTCGTGATTATGCAGGGTTATTCTCCCGCACTGTGACTGGCAGTTGCCTCAGTGATCCAGTCTCCTTGTTTCCCATTGTAGATTACCATGGGACTCGACGCTGGCGGCAAGCTCAAGGACCGAGACTGGTATCAAAGTGTACAGGATAGCGTTGAGGATCCCTTACCTTTCTCCATTCTGTCTTTTCTCCTCGCCTTTTCTCTCCCCCTTATCGAGTCGCACTGCCGCTCTCTCTCTCTCTCTCTCTCTCTCTCTCTCGCTCTCTCTCAGCCACAGTTCAAGTTCAATTCAAAGAGCGTTACTGGCATGGTTCAACATAAGCTGACATTGCCAAGGCAGAAAATCAAGACAACTCACTTGCTTTCGCCTCTTAGAATTTCTCTCTCTCCCTCTCTCTCTCTCTCTCTCCCTCTCTTTCTCACAATCTCTCCACCTCTCACTTTTCTAGGATGTGATCAATGCCTGCATGCGTGACCTTCAGCTCCGAGGCATTAGTCAGCCGGCTCCGTATCGTACCCTGCCACACATCTCAATGGGATGGAAGATGCCGTTCTGCATCTCCGCTCTCTCGCTCGCTCCATCCGTCCCTTAATTGGATAACGTGATTGTAATGACACACTTTTTTCATGCAAAATGATATGGGCTCCAAACAAGCTGCTTTATTGCAGTTCATCTAGAACACACACACACACACAAAAAAAACAAATTTTCCCACTTACCCTGAGTGTAATTTATCCACCCAGATCGTTTGTGGGATTTGGGAACTATTTCTAGCCGAAAAACATTGGCAAGCTGCGTCTATCCACCCCCATGGAGTGCAGATTCGAGAGGATAGTCTCAAGCTGTGTCCCAAATCAGGGGCTGCTGCCTTTGAACGATGCAATCCATGAAGGTGTGGTCCAAAAGCCCGGCATTGTACCTCGCAAATCATTGCTGATTTGCTTGGGCCACTGAATATTGCCCCTGTGTTGCCTCACAAAACAAAACAGCTACTTCATGCTACTCCACAATAAAGTCAAAAATGGAGGTAACCAACATTTCAAAGCTTTTAATCATCATTTTACCATTTAAACTTTAGATAAGCTTCATAATTAAGCTCACTAAGGTGCATTTATTTATTTTCTTCACTTTCTTGTTTGACAGTTGCTCGCACAAAATGGACATAATGGATTTTGGAGTGAGGTTTACACTTGCCGTGTTTCCATCAGTGTATTTTTTTTTTAGCATCGCATTAGAAAAGGTTGCAGTGACCTTCAGAGGAGCTGGCCCCCGACTCGGGACATGCAGCAGTTTCCAATAAAACCTCTTCACCTCTGAGTGTGCCAGAGTTGTTTTTGGAGAGAGTTGTTGCTGCTGAGTTCTTCACATGTAAATCCTTGACAGTTTGAGCTGCACAAACAAAGCCGAATCTGGAAAGCGACCGCACTCGGGATAAGCGGGATGAAGTGCGGCTCGCCGTCTGTATCGGGTCCCCGGCTGTCTTGTCGTATTATTCATGCCTACACTGCCGGCACCGCCCTGGACAAGCGGTGTTTGCAGAGGACCTGTGTCGATCTGTGATTACCGATCGCAATCACGGGCCAAAGACAAGCCTGGAAGGGGAGTGTGATACATCATCATGATAAGGTAAAAAAAAAAAATACTGTTTACCTTTCTCGCCATTGCTGACTTCGCACAAAACAAGAAAAGGAAGCAATGCTGTTATGTTTCACCAAAGGGCCGATGTGCAACCTCTCAGCCACGCCAATGAACTGACACTTTTAATACCGTCGGATCACATTCCTCAGTGAGTTAGAAATACTATTAGCCCAGCAGTGTAAGAGCAGATCTCAGATTTCATTAGTGGATTTCTTATTTTAGAATAAAATTCATCAAATTCTTACCAAGAAAAGCCATTAACTATTTAAGCGTAATTAACACCCACTCAATCATCATTTTCCCCACAACACGATACTGAAAATCCTCTAACACGACTTCGATGTGTGAACCCATACAACGGCCGTGAGCGATGTAAGTGTTTAATTCTGTGCAACACGAGTCTGCCGAAAGGCTTTTCTTTTTTTTTCTTTTTTTTTTGTAAAGATATTTGCACAAAAAAATGAACTTTAATAAACTGAATGCGCTGATCATATTAGAATCCTCTGATGTTAGTGCTTAAAAGGAATCTCTAAATATCAACCCATTTAAAATGTAATTAAAAATTTAATATGGAAATGCCATGAAATATTCAGCAATAGTTCATGCGTTGTATCTTTCTGGCTATAAGCCCGCCATCTAAGAAGATTATTACGTGTGAGATGAGGAGAGGGAGAACAACAAGCCTTGGCGAACAGACATGAAAATTATCTACCATATAATGACCTGTCTTGTGCACGTTGAAATGGCTGGCTTCCTACACACTTGGGGAGCCGGGAAACCGCACCGTGCAGTTTAACACTGAATCTGGAGGGCGCGATCTGCAGTCGTTATGTATGATGCTTTACATTACAGGGCCATGTAAGCCTTTAATATTATGCATGAAAGCGGAAACTGAGGAAGAACAGAATAGCAATTAGATTTTTTTTATTTTTTTTGTTTTCCTTTCCCAGCCTGCCTGTCTCTGGCAGCGCATCACTGATTGTCTTTGCGGTTCGGTGTGTACACACGTGCCTGCTGACATTTCCTGCACCAAGTCGCTGCAGAAGACAGTTTTATACCGCATAGGTGGTTAGGACGGGGAAGATTAGTCCCTTTTTTCTATAAAGTTTGCTCCTGTATGAGCTGACGTGGTGGGCAAGATAATTATGTGTCATTTTGAGTTTTCTGTGAGTTTTCCACTTTTTCCTGTTCCATTTCGCACAAAAGAGGGGCGAGCATTGTCATTCAGCTGCAAGCTAGACGGCGGAAAGTGTTTTCATCAAGCAGTGCAAATATAAAATATAGACGTAGAACCTTCTTATAGTCGATATGAAATGTCTGTACTTTTAAAGATGTTCCAACCCTTATCAAAAGGTCGAAAAGTACAAAAAAATAAAACAAAAGAGGGCTGTGGAAACAGATGTAATATAGGAACCGATGCATATAGGAAGGAAAGAAGAGTTCACAGTACAAATATGTCCAAGACCAAAATAAACAAAAATCCTGGTATATTTATATACTATGTTTTTATATGTACAACTATATACCATGTTGTCCATGTATATATTGAAAATAGGCTTCATGTATGGAAATATTTAATATATTGTGCGGTATTTTTGCAATATATCACCATGTTTTTTGCTGCATAAGGATAGCTAGAACTAAAACTTCAACTAAACAAAAACTCATTATCCTTCCTAACCCCAAGAAGAGGTAAAACAAATGTCAGCTCACCCCTACAAACCTTGCATAAGCATTTCTCTAGTTTTTAATCACAAACAAAGGAACTTCAGTTGGTGCTTTGTGCCAAAATAAGAAGGCGCACCAAAGCAAGCAGAGCAGTGCCCGCTATGAGACACGACACCAGAAAACAGCAGCGACCGGAGAGCGCCGGCTGATCTCTCCTGAGGCGGCTGAAGTGTCCCGATCCTGATCCACTAATCAGCAACAAGGTCCAGGTGAGGCTCTCCCTCCGCGGCCGGGCTGTCTGGGTGTGGGCGGACCCGGAGCGTGCACAGAGACTGCACCCTGCCGTCGGGCTTAAAAATAGAAAAGCAAAAGGCACATTTCACTTCAATGCCATCACGTTACTGCAGCAGTATTTTCTATTGGGGGGAAAAAAAACAAACATGAAACAGAAGTTGTTCCTCGTCTTGTGAATATATTACGTGGTCTATCTTCAGCAACCAGAACTCACAGTTTTGCATATTTGGATGGATATTTGTCCCAAAGCCAAGGCACATGACCAACAAACTGCTGCTTTGAATTTGAATGGTTTGGCCGGTCTCCATGAATTGTTTGTTTTTGTTCGTCTACAGGTAGACAGAGAACATGGGAGCCAGAAAATGTTAAGTTCCAGGAGTAAAAGTCTTCTGCGCTTCAACCCCGGCAGGAATTAGAGCACCATGGGAGGCGATCTCATGGATTAGGAGCTTCGTTATAATTCGTTATGAATCAGGAGCTTCCCCACAGCCTCTAAACACTGATGGTGGTGATGATGAGGAGTGGAGAGCTCGCTGATGGGAGAGGGGCCTCCTGATTGCAGGGCTTGATTGGAGAAGAGCAGGCGTCCACACACAAAGTGCTGGAGGAGGGTCATGAAACGGCCACGGTGCTGAGATTATATCTGCAAGACACCAGAGAGGGAGAACGCTTTTTAAAATTTGACAGCTTGCAAGTGATTGGCTAAAGCAAGCATGTCACATGGTGGTTTAAGGAAGAGCTGGTGGAGGTGAGAGATCGCGGGAAACTGTGTTTGCGCGTTACAGGCATGCGCAAGGAGACTGAACTTTCGCTTAGCTTCGTTAGTAAATGACAAACAGGAAAGTCAGATAGTGGAAATGAATGGCACAATGCTCTTTTTTCAGTTTGAGACATCATTTGTGTTTGCATGCAAAGTTATTAAGCCTCAAACACAACCATTACACACAGAAAAAGGGCAGATTAGGGCAAAAAAGCATCCTGCTGGTGGAGGTTATGTTGTCTAATTTGAACGACTGAACTAATTAACCAAGCAGACTGAGCAGAGACAATACAGTGAAGGGACGTCAGAGTGTCACACTAACTGATGAGATGCATCACAGCATAAAAGTGCTAGTACATTCATGGAGTAACAGCTGGGAACGTAAATGCAAGGCCAGCTTTCCTCATGCACACACACACACACACGCCCTCACGCTGCCTCTCGGCGTTGCTTTTCACACTTGTTACTCGCAGCGCTGTTGCAAATCTGCTGTGAAGAATGGCTTGTATCTGAAGCAACATGCATGAGCTCGGAGAGCAGCTCGTGCAAACATGGGCACACACGCATGCGCCCCTGCACACACACACACACACACACACACACGAGCGCTCACAGAGCAGATCTGCCCACACACTCAAATTACGGAGATGTGGCAAAGCAAAAGCCTCTGATATGCCTTTGTCTGAGTAAGACAGTGAATCAAAAGACAAGTTCAAAAGTGCACCGATCGCTCTAAAATCTCTCTGGATCTGAATGGAAAGCTCTCACTTCAGCTGGCTTGTGTTTTTTTTTTTTCATATGGAGGTAAACAGACAGTAACGACATTCGCACAGGGAATTGTGCGGCGGCTGCTGCATCGCATCGGAGATGACACCAGCCAACGAGGGGTGTCATGAGGGACTTTTATGCTCGTAGAAGAAATTTTGATGTTGGATGAGGTCACAGAGTTGTGTGTTTCTCCTCCCTCTGCACCCAATCCCTCAAGACGTTTGTGGAAAGAAAAAAAAAAACGATTCCTGATGTTTCTTTCAGTGTCCGCCGCGCATTTTCTCCCTCGCCACCCGCCACCCTCACCCCTCTCTTGGGCTTCTCTTTCATTCTGTTTCTTTTTTCTCTGTCTTTTGCTGCCCATCCTTTGTTTGCCCCTCTTCTTTTTTCTTTTTTTTTGTCACCGTCACTACACCCCACTGTCTTGTTTTCCTTTGTGACTCCCTTCATCGCTTAACACACAGTTTCCATTAAGTAATTACGCAGGTCACGTCCATGAATCTGCGACTGCTGTCTCCGGCAAAGCAGGCTTATAATTACTGCGCCTTTGTCATTTTGGAATAGAATAATACCCTCGGTGGTAATTGCGTCCCATTTTCCATGTCCTCAAAATGTTTTGTACACAGCCCTGCCTTCTAAAAACAGGTAGTGGTTGACTTTCCACACCTGACTTGAATATTACCATAAATATATCCTTGGTTCCTCTTCTGCTGCCATCACCACATCAGCTAAGATGCCGTTTTTCATGCTTACCAGGGGCATTTCGTCTCTTTCATATTGCAAAATGGAACATAAATGCAGAGGCTCATTCTCAATTTAGAGTAATTTTGTTGGTTTGTGCGGCTAGAAGATGGACAACCAGTGTTAGAGCGTCTGTTTTGCTTATTTGAGACTGTGGATTATTACTGACATTTTTTATTAAAGTACTAATAGTCAAAGCCTCTTAGGCAAAGGAGCATGAGGCACATGGGTGTTCAAACACACACACACACACACACATGCAGCAAGCGCCTTGCTCTCTCCCCGCTCATACCTTTATATTCAACATATGAAAAATGTCACGAGTCCTCCCTCTGTTTCTGCAGACACACACACACACAAACACTTTGATGGCAGTTTTGTGTCGGGGGCTCTGTCACCCCAATATGCCATGCCATATCTCCCCGCTTCTTAAATATTCCCTTTGATGTCGCTAATATGCCGAAGCGAGTCAAAACACTGACGCGGGCTCGTGTTCAAAGAGCGGTCGAACATCCTGTGCAACACCTCGATAGCTAATGAACCAAACAGCCTCCAAACATTCCTCCTCTCTGTTGCTTTCTCACGCTGCGCTCGCCTTCCTCGTCTCACTGATGTCACATAAAACATTGCAGGCGGCTGGGAATGTGGGTGGCTTTACAAGATGTAAAAAAAACTGGCCAGGGTTATGGTGCTTTTATGCCGTTTCCTTTTTTTTTTTTTTTTATTTCCATTTTAATTTAGTTGCAGTTAGTTTATGGTGTGCAGTTTAGTAGTTTTGTTTTTGTTTAGCTGCAGTTTTAGCTCTGGAGCTTTCATTTTAAAAAAGGATAATGATGGAAGTTCAGACCAGGCTTTTTACATATGTCTGCAACAGGTACTTTATAACACAACCAACTATTCATGAGTTCTCTGAATAGTCGCATACATTTTTTCACTGCACCCCGACCTAATTCAAATTTGGGACCGCTTTAAAAGTTTCTGCCCAAAATGTGTCCTTTTTCGCAGCACATAAACAATAAGGATAAATAACATAAAATGCACTCTAGTTTTAGTTTTAAATTGTACATCCTGCAGTTGGACAAAGGGCTCTTAAGTATATCCTTAAGGAGATTCCATGGGACTGAAAATATTCAAAAGCCTTTTATTCTATTTGGCTTATTCCCCGTGGCACCATGGTCGGTTATCTGACGTCATGAGGGGGACTAGACGCAGAAGTGCCATAGACTCTAATTTTAAAAATTTAATTTCAAGAGTCGTCCATGCATCCGCTTTCTGTGGCGTATCTGGGACCGGGTCGCTGTGGCAGCAGGATGAGGAGGTCAGCCCAGATGGTCCAATCCCGGGAAACATCCACCAGCTCCTCCCCAAGGCGCTCCCCGGCCAGCTGGGAGACAGAACCAGGGGCAGAGCCAGGACCCCGGCGGCTCCTGGCTCTGCCCCGGGTTCTCCTCCCAGTCGGTCACACCCGAGGATTGAGGGTTGGATCAAAGATTTCAAGAGTAGTATAGAATGAAACGATACGGAGAACACATAATTTCAAAGCCCTTATGAAAAGACTTTAAACGTGTTTAATTGTAGCGTATGGCTGCACTTTCATTTGAATATGTTACGAAAACCTGGGAAAGCCATGAGAAATGTTTTATTTTACCGACTCATTATTATCATTTCCAGCTGTGGCTGTGATTAATCCTCCCCTTGAAATGGTGTTTTTAAAGCAGGGTTTTAACATTGAAGTCTATGGTACTTCAGCGTCCGAGCCCTCTCATGATATCGGTGAGCTAAACATGGCAGCGAGATGAGTAAGGACAGCATGGCCAAGCATGTAATGTAGGCCACCGCATTTCAGGCAACACGGCCTTCGTTAGGAGAGTAAAGAGCAAAAAAAAGAAACAGGCAGGGTTATATTTAGAGCCAACAGGCGGGTGATGGCAACGGCTGTGATTGCCTGGTTGCCTGGTTGCTTCAGGTGACACGAGCCGGCAAACGGTCAAACGCAGGTCATGTGCAGAGGAAAAAACGCCCAGGCAACTACTTAACTAGAGAGAAAACAAGCAATTAAATAAAGGGTGTATACTTCATAACAGAGAAAGTGTACTTAATCCCTTACATAATCCCTCAAAGGGCTAAGAGTTAAATGTAAGGGTAAAATGTAAATGGTTAAATATATTTAACCATTTTCCCTCCTATGTTTCTCCTCCTTCTCTTCTCTTTTCTTTTTTTTTTAGCTCTCGTGATGAATTCCATGTTTGATGAAATATTACAGGTTATTTATTCATATGCATAGCTATGAATAAATAAATGCTTTAAATTGATTTTTGGGGGTTGCTTAGAAACCTTAAAGCCAGGATGTTTTTTTCACCAAGTCTCATTTTCAAAGACAATGCTTTTTAACACCTATAGTTTTAATTTACGGTAATAATGCGGCCGGTGGATGATCCGGGCTCACTTGACAAGACTGCGAACCCCCCACCCCCACCCCCCAGGTCTAATTTACCAGCTCCAAATGTAGGATTAATGCTTTTAAGTTTTTATTGCTTTCATGCTAACAAAGCACAGAGACAAAGTTGGCTATCTACGCCATTATTCATTATTTCACCAAATTAAACTCACACTGAAAAAAAAAAAAAGATTACAGTGAAACGTCCAGAGAGTATCTGAAATTGGGGAGTTACAGATTCCCAGGGATGATTCAAATCATTAGCAAGGTATTGAATGCAGCATATAATAACAATCTTGAGGCCAGATTTCCCTTTACTTAACTCTTATCTCTCTGTGTGGCAGCATAGAGAGTTCGCCAGTTTGAAATTAACTACAAAATCCTCCCAGATGGAGGACCTGAGGGCCAGATTTCCTCAGATGAAGGCCTATGATCGAATGCAAATCAATCTGGGCGTCCTTGATGTGAAAACATTTGGTAATTCCTGCTCCAGGCCATCCTGCCAGTCCAGTCTCCCGCGACTCCTCTCTGTCCTCACTCTCATCACTACTGCATGCACACTGGACCGCTGTGCTTTTATTTATTTTATTTTTTTTCGCTGATTAGATGAGGTGGACCCTTCCTGCCACTCAGAATTTCATTTGTATTGGTTTTAGTGGAGTTTCTGTGGTTGTTGTCTTCAGCGGCAAGATAAATTCCTAGAGGAAATAATGCGCTGTTTTATCTGAAGGGGAGAAAAAAAAAACAACAAAAAAACAAGTAAAATACTGAACCAGGGTGCAAAGTCCACTCATATTTAAAAGAACAAAAGGAAATGGAGCTTTATATTTCATGAGGTCCAACAAATGTCAGCATTGCAGAGAAGCTTGGCTCAGTTTTTTTTTTTTTTTTGATGAAACCTCATTTCCCATCCGCCACTGTAGAATATTCACTCCCAAACACAAAGCCTTTGCAACTTCATAGGACAAAAGTCTACTGGGTATGTGTACCCAAAACACTTGCACTAGCAATGCCACTGGAAAATATCAGAAATAATTGGCCATTAGTGCATCTGAGCTAAAAGAGCATAATGAAAATTTTTACACGAAATTGTTGTTTGTCTGCTCGTCGGTGTGTATCTATTCATATCCGTGTTTGTGCATGCACGCGTGTGAGTGTGTGTGTGTGTGCGGAGCTAGCATTAACGGAGCGATGTGCTTAGTCATTACTACACAGCAGGTTACTGACGGGGCATTAGGCTCTCCTGCAGGGGTGCTGGGAAACTGCGCTCATTACGGTGTGTCAGTTCGCATCCAGGCCCGACTCGGCAGCCTTTGCGGGGCTTCTGCTTTCTGTTGAACGCAGCAACCAGAGAATCAGCAGAACAAATCTCATTAGGAGCACACACAGACTCATGATAGGAGTTAAGATAAAACTGTAAGAGGTAAACACTGACAAAGCAAGCCAGCAAACTAAACCCAGCGATGCGGGTGTCTGTTTGTTCTGCAGCATTTACAGTTTTGAATTTCTTCTATTAAAAAGGCACACACTGCACTAATTGGCTGTGATCATAGGTTGAATTTTAGTTTCCTCAGTCGCTGATATTTGCAATATTGTGTCATTTTATTTTCACCAGAGTTGAAAGCAGTCAAGATGCTGATGTAAGATGGCGAAAGTGCGGTGAAATCATGATTACGAGGTTGAGCTCAGCAGTCATGAAATAAAATATTTTGGAAAATAATCGGCTTTATTGTTGAAGACATGATCCTGTATTCCCCCCAGGGCTGCAAAAAGCCATCAAAATCCACGTTTGAGTAAAAAGTAAAGATGCTTTGTTCGAACACGACTCAAGTAAAAGTCAAAGTCTTCCTTTACAATTCAGTAAAAGTGTCTTTAAATATTCAAAAGTATGAGTAAATTATGCTTGATGAAAAATGTTTTTTGCTACGATATGTATTGAAATGTATTGAAAGCTTCAGTAGGAAAAATGAACAAAACAATAAAATGAATGCTGTTCATGATGCTACACAATTCAGAATTTCAGCAAAAAAAAATCAAAACCGAAGTGACCTTTGCAAAGAAGGCTCGCTGATACTGATAACTATAAGAAAAACAAAAACACACAGATGTGTTTTACATAAGAAATGAAAATGGGGAAAAATTGTAGTCGGCAGCAATAGAGAGCAGGATCAACGAGGCATTTATGTTGTCAAGTCAGGAAAATGGATGCCCTTATTCTTGAAAGCAAAAATTTCTACTGAGATTAAATCATAAAAAAAAAAAAAAATCTATAAATGATCCAGCTACCCCTTAATATTAAGTAAGGGAAATTGTATTGCAGTAAAAGTAAATAAGGAGATAAATACAAGTCAAGTACAAATACCTACAAAAAATACTTAAATAGTATAGCAACAAAATATTTCTACTTAGTTGCTTTATACCACTGATCCCCTCCCCCTTTCAGTTTAAACCAATGTTCCTGAATATTAACTTGAGACCATCCTGGTGATATAAATCTTCAAAATTTCACAACTAAGTTCAGTGAAAATCATGCAAATTCAACTGTTTAGGGAGAAAAATGCTGTTGTTTGAGTGATGAAGCTCAAATGCACTGTAAGAAAAGCTGTGGGTTGCTCACCTTGGATTTCCCGGCGGTGACGACGGAGCCGAGCTGACAGCTCTCACCGACCGGCCGGTCAAAGCGAGGCTCTCTCTGACCCCGGGCCCGTGACTCACCGTCGCCTCCGATTTCCAGCAGGGAATCGACCGGCGCTCGCACACCGCCTCGCGTGTCTGAGCCGCTTCGCAGGCGCTGGGTTTCACTCTGCAAACCCTCACCCCACATCTCATCAGCAAGATAAACGGCCACTTTATTATTTAGCCCTTAATGTTTTATACATATCCCTCTGTTATGAGCAAGATCTGGCCAAGTTTTTATGAATCCACATTTATTGCCACTCTAAGATGAATATATTCACGGGGGTTTATGCTAATACAAAGACGGTGTTTAGCCAGCAGTCATGCACAATTTTTGTAAATTTCAGAGGAGGAAAAATTGCCAACAGGCTTGGTGTATATTGTTGACTGGAAAGTATGATTCTGCGTTTTATGCTGTTTTTGTGTGTGTGTGTGTGTGGGTGTGTGTGGGTGGATGGGTGCATGCATGTGTGTGAGCTACACTGCTTCACACATCAAAGCTATGTGATTTGCACTTGTTTTGATGACAATTCTTTTATTCCAGTGTAGGTGACTATTTTTCTTCATAATATTTTAGAAATCACTGCTGTGCACATGAGGGTCCGATCCAGACTGCATACACTCAGGAAGTTTAGTTTTTATTTGTGTCAGTGTCTTTTTTTGTAATTGTTGGTATTTGTCAGGGGCGAGAATCAAAGTGGTCATTAAAAATTCAGCAAAACATCATACTGACAGGCAAAAATCAAACACATTTTGTCTATAATTTTAGTTTATTTTACTTTTGTCAACACACAGTACGGGTTCAATTTTCTTTTTGTTTGTAAAGCCTCATTTTCATTTTTATTTCAGTCGCAAAAATGTTTTTTTCCACATCTATTTTTTTGTTAGTTATTAATGATAATAACCCTGTTCCCC
>OMLB01018148.1:51730-71500 GCA_900302555.1 Myripristis jacobus | reverse complement strand
CCCTGTTCCCCTCGCCCCAAAAAAGTCCACCTAGCCAATCTCAGCTACAGTAGCTTATCGTAGGTTACCATGGCTACAGCTCGCCAGTGACTGCTTCATCATTGCATCGGCAGTGGCGCCACACACACGTCCGTGCATTTGGGTGGGAGCGACTTGCACAAGGGGTCTCAGCCGGGTGCTGCTTGAGCTCAAATTTTTGACCAGTGTCTAAAAAGTTACCTGAAGAAGATTTAATCCATAAAAAGTTGCACAATAAGGCGTGCCCTTCACCTTTCCTGACCACTCCAGTCGGCCAGCAGCGGCACTGAGACACAATATTCAAGCAAAAACAGCCTGATAGTGTGATAGCATCAGTATTGGTATCAGAGCTCTAACTTTGCAGCTAACCTCGCCCTCAAGAAATGGAGAAAATATTGGCGCTGGCAGCACACCGGGACCTGCAAGGTGTTCCAAAAGAGGTGACAGCCTGGAGGGCCTTTAGTGTGACGGGAAGTGTTTGCTCGCCATCCCAACAGGCTCCGGTTAAAGCCTCGCACAGCAGCCGGCAGCCGGCTGTGGGAAAGAGCCAGGTGTGTTCGTCCGTGTGATTGGGCCACACGCGGAGCGAGGGGGGCGGAGCTTGGACGTGAGCACATGGACGTCCACTGATCACAGCTGATCTGATCGGCGGCGACAAAGTCAGCTCATCAAAGGCGCTGACACATCAAAGGAGCGCGTCCAGCTGCCGGGAGAGCCGGGTTACACCGCCGCTCTCCAAAAGAGTGCCGCAGCACAAATGTTGTACTCTTTGTACTTTACACTGCGCTGCTTCATGTCATGTTTACGCGACATGATCGGCTCTCACCTCAAACTCCTACTGGCAACAAATGTACACTCCCAGGGCTGTGTTCTGTCAATGCCATGTTTTTCATCCAGTTTCTCATCTGTTCATGT
This sequence comes from Myripristis jacobus, assembly GCA_900302555.1. Lineage (NCBI taxonomy): Eukaryota > Metazoa > Chordata > Actinopteri > Holocentriformes > Holocentridae > Myripristis > Myripristis jacobus. Next base: position 70,567 of record OMLB01018148.1, on the reverse strand, counting down.
TTAGGGAACAATATGTATGTTAATGTTTAATGTTGTTTTTGCACTGTTGAATAAGAGAATGTCTTTGGGAGCAGATTGACCATTAATACCATTTTACTGAACACATACTGTCAAATTCTGCTTTTTCATTAACAAAACAAAGGTATGGATGTTATCAGGGAACTTAAGTTGATGTAAACTTACCTTTAGGGAACATACAGGACTTTGGGAACATATGGGTGGACTATCTTTTACCCAGCAAACTTACAGTCAGCAGTGTTTTTTGAGCGATTACTTTACACTTCACCACGAGTTAATACGCTGAAATTGGACGAAATGATCCGATGTAATTTCTGGACTGGATAATACCCTTCAGGCATCCCGTGCATTTGCGCCATCTGTGTGACAGCGCGCCTCCCTGGTGTTTCTGTCCTGCAGCTGTCACCTGCGCGAGGTGGCGTACGAGCGGGAACCCGGCCCTGCATGCCTAAAAATATGTCGCCAATATCAGATGGCATATCAATTTGCAACGCGCGTTTGATGCCCGCTGTTAGGAGAAAAACGAGACGCGCGGCGGCCCGCTGGATCCGAGTCGCCGTCCTTCACGTGAAATGTGTTGGCTCTCAGGCGCGAGATGATGAGGCACATTCAAGGATGGCACAACTTCAGAGTGATAACTGTGTGTCCTTTGTCTTTTCCCTCTCTCGCTATCAGCCGTTCCCCTATCATGTAATTAAATCTAATTGCACATTCGGAGTACAGTTTGATGGGTCTTGCTAATTGGTCCCACATTAGAAACCATAATTACCGCTGCGGCCGCAGGATAATGTGTTTTGCGTTGTCATTATACCCTCATCTTTAAAGCACCCCAAATGTTAATAGCACAGGAAATATTTCACATCAATACGGAATATGGTTTCTTTCCGGTGCATGGGAGGAGTGTGTCTGATCTGTGTGTGTGTGTGTGTGTGTGTGTGTGTGTTTTGGAGGTTGGAAGCGGGGCAAGCCAGTTGGATGTGGGTGTATAAGTGCGCTGTGATACTTCATCGCTAATGAATTCGGATGGAGAAAAAAAGGGCTCATGTAAATCAGTACGCCACAATATATATGCGATCCCTCTAACAGGGAATGTCATTAATTTTATTAGCATTGCATTATGGAAAAATGCTTGAACTGAATTAGCAAAGAGTAAACCTGATAAGCTGCATGTTAAAAAAAAAAAAAAAAAAAGGGTAGAGAGAATCAAATTAGCATATCTTATGCATTTCCCTATTTTGCAAAAGCTCCATTTTCTCAGTGAGCCGTACCTGTTATTAAAAATGATTAACAATTAGAAACAAAATGACTACTCATCATTACACAAAGGCAACAAATATGATTGTGGATTTTTTTTTTTTTTAAATGCAAATAGCAGGCTTTGCGATGAACATTCTTATAAATTATGAATTCTGTATTTACATCTTGCCCGCTTCTTGCTCGTTCACAATTTACAAGTACTTTACTGAGTGTATAATCAATAAAGAATGTCTATGTAGCCCGCTTTCCATCTATTAGAAGCACTGAGAGGCTATTATGCAGTGCAGATGAATGGAAGGAGAAGCATTAGGGGAATTTCTCAGATAAAGTACAGGGTTGTTTCAAAGAGGAAGGCGAGTTTATGACGTTTGCTTATACTTTTTTCTGCACGTGTCTGCACGTTGTCACATTGCCATGCACCCGCTATATGGAGTTTTGATAAGGCGGCCACGTGGTGATGCAGATGTCTATTTCTGCAGACTCTGTACGTGTTGTCTTATCTTCAGCTTTAATTTGAACAGAGTTGATAAAGTGGGGAGTGTCTCACAATGCACCGCAACACACACACACATACACTTTCTGCTCGTATTTATAGCCTCCACAGACTTTTATTAATGTGGCTGCAAGCACATTTTTGTGCACATTCACATATTTGTGTCTTTACGTTTATTTCTCATCCCACTTGTGATAGTATTGCTTGTCCTAACCGAACCCTTTGACCTCAAAGACTTTCTGTAATGTTGCCTTCAGGTTCAGCATCACTATACTGAGGAGGCGGCTGTTTGTGAATGGAGCATTTTTCTTTCTGAATCATCTATTCAGCGCCGCGAGAAAATGTCAACCGGTGCAAATGTTACAGCTCATTCAGCTTGTAAAAGTTTATGTAGGCAATGTGAAAATAAATGTACAAAAAAAAAAAATCTTTTGTAAAAGTAGCATTGACGACCTGCTCACCTTTCAAGGCAAGGCCCCGTTTGCATGCAGCCTTGTCGGCTGCTCGGTCCAAACAATCAACAGGATTTCTTGGTCACTGGGCAAATAAACAGCAGATGTTTCCATAACTAAGTTTGTATTGTGTGAATCACATATTTCCCCTGCAGCAGCTTCCAGTCGATTTTACAAGTGACTATATGATCTTGCCGTTGGTTTTTAAAGTGCATCGAGGTCCGTCTTGAATCCTCTGTCCCGTTATGAATGTTGATGTAAGATGCTCAGGCAGCGTCCTTCTGTCTGCCCTGAAACCTGAAGGTGACGGGGGCCTTTTCGCAGCAACAGACCCTTTCATTTGCCTGAGGAAGCCAGGCAAGCAGAGCCCGTCCCATTTCTTTTTAAATCCCTGCTCAAAGCTTTCTTTTACAGGAAAGCATTTTAGTAATTGCTTTGTTTCACTTGTGATTTTCATTCCTTTTATTTATTTATTATTATTTTTGTTTTGTTTTGTTTTTGCTGTTGCTTTTTTTTCTTGGCTCTGCCTTTATTGAGCTCTGTCATCTTTTTATTCTATGTTTCTGTGTCCAGTGGATTTGCCCAATTTTCTTATGCTTTAGCCCCCATGTCTCTGCTTAGGCAATTTGTAGCTTTGGTTTGGAGAGCCTTTTTCATTTTTTTTTGCGCTAAATCAAGTTTTATCTCAAGGACAAAATTATATTTAATTCCTACACATCACATTCCTTGATTTGAAATGTCATTCTACAATATTTAAAGGCCTGGGATAAGGCTGTGTGGGAGACACCAGTACTTGACAAAGTAAGGAAAAGTAAAGTAAGTCAATTCTGAGACATCCCTCTGGCAAAAATCAACCCCAAATGTCATTTTTGCACAGCTTTGGCCTACGCTTTACATTAAAATTAAGCGACCTCTAGACTTTCACTAAGCTGACCTGAGTTTAAATCCAATCTAAAGGAGTGTACATGTTTGGGCAGCAAACATTAGTTGGCCAACGTTATCTACCCAGTATTGGCAAGCGATGGCAAATGCTTCGTAACCTTTGCCGTGACCTTTTCCTAACCTTAACCATTACAACAAACCTTTCTTTAACCGTGACGATATCCACATCCTAATTGCTCCTGTGGGTTGTTCCTGTTGGTCATAAGAAAGGTCGTATTGGCCGTGAATTTGTGTGATTTATCCTGTCTTTCTGCATGCATCTCTGTCTAGTCATAGTTTAGATCCAAGTCCAGCCTTCACGGTTCATTGTGCACGCTCTAATCCATTCCTTTTCATATTTTCATCCATATACTTCCACTTCACATGTTTGGGTGTTGAAATGTTTGGTCGCATACATTCAGGGGGCCCTCTTTCTCTGTATTCTTATTTATATTCTCTGTTTCTTTGTTGCATCTTGTTGCTGTGTGCTGCTGCGTCGACCCAATTTCCTCATGGGGATCATGAAAGTTTCATCTTATCTTAAATCAGAAAAGAAAGAAGGGAGGGGAGACAGAGAGAGAGGGAAGCCAGAGAACTGAGGAGAGGCGGCAGATATAGTAAGTGTTAATCACACCGTATACCTCATCATATTGTCCCCGGGTGCAGCATCTGACAGGGCAGCCGAGCTCATTTACAGTGAAACATGAGTGTGTTTCTTTGGTTTATTCAACAGCAAAATGTGACAGAAACAAGCACCGAAACAGCTCATCAGCAGCAGATCCCGGCTCCGCTCCTACCTGTTGTGTCGTTGCTCAGATAATCTCCCGTTTCATCCAAACCTTCACTTTCACAAAGTTGTTAATTACCTCCTTGATGTGTTTCTAAAACTCGCGAGTCCTCGGCGGCGTTAATGGGCTCGAAGGTAACAGGAAAATTACTCGGCTCACAAAGCGCGGTGTGGCGCGCGAATGAAAAGCAGCAGAATCTGAATCACAAGGTCTTCACTCGATAACGGCGCATTTCGCGTTTTAGTGGAACATTTTAATTTTTCAACAGAGACGCTGACAATTCCGCCTGCCCTTGGTGACTGCGGGAACATCGGTGTTTATTTCACTACCCAGAAACGTCTACTTCCAACACATCTAAGCCACACTGTTATGGACCGTGCAAATGTTATGTTTTTATTATGTTTTTTTGTGTGCGTTTTAACTATCAACAAGTAATTGTGCATAATTGCAACTGCAATTATGCACAATTATGCACACTTTGATCTAAAATAGCCAATAGCAGTACTGTGACACATGCCAAGACTATAATAAGTGCTTTAATGTAATTATGTAAATCCATAAAATCAAGCATTAATGAGTTGAAAACAATACACTTCTAATTGATCATCACTAATGTACTTTACTGACCTTACAATATCAGTGTCTTACACATCTGGTAATTGCAAATGAAGTCCAGTCCAATAAAGTTGTGACCAAATATTGTGTTTACCTCCACTTGCTTTAGGACTATGACACATCCAGGCTCTAATATTGTTATTAATTATTTGTTGTGTCAAGTTATGGAGATTTGTAACCTCGCACACAAAGCTGAGAGTCTTTGTGAAGTTGCGCCAGTTGCATCGGCAGTGAAAAAGCGTCTTCTGCACAGATTTAGTCATCACACCAAGCTTTGTAACAGGACCTTCATCAGAGCATACATTACATGCAATTTAGAGGCAGTTGTAGCCCAGCCTCTTGTCCCAGTCACGTAAATAGCCATATGCACAACACCTGTAAACACCAGACGATGTGACATAACACCACCTGGCCACTGTTGTTCTGTGATGCTACAGACAACCTATAAAATCAATGCAAAAATCACCATATACACATTAAACCAAAAGCACATAAGGCTGGGAACACAGCCTTCGTGTAGAGAAAAAGCATAAAACCCCCAAAGAAGCCATTTATGTGGAGAATGTGTCCTAAACAGGACAGAAAATGAAGCTGTGTGGCTGGAGTCGGGCTCTAGCCACCATAAATCACAGGCACACAGTCTCCAAAGCAACCATGTAATGCAGTATAACCCTCACACACATCAAAATCCTCATTTAAACCAACAGGCTGAAGTGTATCCAGAGTGTGGATGCATGCAAAGCCGCTCCCCCTGGTATACTCCTCCAACTAAATCACCTCCCCTTGGCGAGATCTATATGTAAAGAAGGTCTTTAATGTCATCTAATCGCGGCGGTATTTTTGCAGTAAATGCAGTGGATTACAGGTACCACTTTGCATTCAAATTACCGTAATCCCAATGCATGTATCCATCAATCCTCCACCCCTTGTGTGTGTGTGTGTGTGTGTGTGTGGCTGTAGAATCCCAGCATACAGGCCAGTAGATTTACCCTCACATCGATTCTCACGCACTTTAAATCCAATCCCACTCTAAGTTATTGGGTTACGTTTGGTGGGAGATATTGAGCGTCTGGTTGCTCGCGTTGCTCACTAGATTTAAAATAATAAGCCCTGTTATGTGATTTTACTGCGCAGTTTATACGGCATTACAGGGGGATGAAACTGTATGTTGGCTCCAATTCGGTGGGTTACTTTTTATCCGAATAACTGAATGGTTAAAAAACTGGAGATTCACTTCAGTCCAGCTATCTTTTTTGTCCTTGGAGGGGAAATTCACTTATGATAACAACAAAGAGAGGACAAAATGACAATGAAAACTGTGAAGGAAACACATTGGCACAAAAAAAAATGAAATCCAAATAGATTTAAAAAGGCATACAAATCCAATTATTCATATTGTTGTACTGTGTGTTTCTTTCTTTTTTTTTTAATGCACCAACCAGGAGCAGCACTCCTAATTTCATTGTATTTACAATTCAGTGACAATAAAGGCTTTCCATTTCTATTTCCACTCAATACGCAGGGATGAACAGTGGCGAGATGCAAAGCGTATGAAGTGCAATAATGTGCAAACATGCTGAAATGAGAGGAGAAATCATATTGGGTGCAAATTAAGCATATTTATCGCTCACAGAATAAATGAAAACTTGTATTGATTGCTCTCTTTGCCGTTTGGAGTCTCAACCTCTGGCATGAGAGGAAAGGGTGCAATCCCTCAATAAGAGAGGCTGGGCTCAGTTTTCTAAAATTACCATAACCTGGTAATTAGAAATATCCACCAAGGGAGACTGTTGCTCACTAATGATTTTCCTGACCTTAACGATAAGTCATTGCATCAGTTTTACAAATGCGTTGTTGTGTCTTTACCCCTCTCCCTCTGTTTCTCTGTGTCTTGTCTTCCCAGCTGTCTTAATCCTAGCGTTCTTATAAATATAAGCATAAACTTTGTGCTTCACGCTGACAAGACAGATAACCCCGAGCCGCTCTCTCAGATGTATCACTCGATATGGCTGATGTATAGCCCATAAACTCCTCGCAGGCACTAGAACAACACACGGGCTGCGTGATACAAATCTGCATGGGAGCAGCATCGACTTAAAACAGATAGCGGGCCCCTTAACTCGCAGCTGTAAAAGCCGACAGTCACCATATACAGTCCGCTGCCAAAATAAATCACGAGAATGATGCGATGCGATGCTCACAGCCGGCCTCGGAGAGCTGGCTGTAAAGAGTTCACTTTGCAAGCGTTTGCATTTACATTTGAATGCTTTACATTTAGTATTATGTTCAGTTCGGCAGAAAGAAACCGTTCAATGCCAGATAATATTCACTTCACAGTTTCCAGTTATTTTTGTTATTCTACAGGCTTTTATTTACGCTCCCACTGCATTAACTCATGTCGACACTGATTCAAAGTGTAGTGCCAATCAAGGCTGCTAGGAACTAGGAACAGGTCTCAGTATAAGACCTGACATCACATATGAGCATATATATAATCCTGCACACAGTATATGAAAATGGAAATGATTTAAAGGTGGAAACTCACTCACCTACTCATCACTGCTCAGCACAAATGCATCCTAACTTCTGCTGTGACTAATTTGAAATGGGCTGCAACAACACAGACATTCTCCGTAACGTGCACCAGGTGAACGCAGCCATCAGGGAACCAAATGTGAGCAAGCTTCATTGAACTGTATATTTAAAGCGGAGGGAATAAAAATGTGCACCTGCTCCAACAGGAAACGATCTGGTCAAAAGCCTGAAGATCCCACAGAGGTCTTTGGGGGTTTTTTTGTTTTTTTTTTAACTTTGATGTTTTCTTCTTGGCAAGGTTTCTGTGTAAAAGCGATTTTAATCTCAGTGAGGCTTTTCCCGGTTAAATAAAGGTTAAATAAATACAAGAGAGTGGTGTACTGATGTGACCTCGGAATAAATTGAGGACTAGAGAGGGCTGGAAGCTGTAGAAATGGAGGAAATCAATCCGGTTCTTCATGCAAGTTCAAACAAATTGTGAGCTCCGAATTCTCTCTGACTTTTCTGTCAGACTTGTTTTTCAGCTCAGTCAAACCGGCGTTATTCACACATTTATGATTCTTTCTCAAGAATCAAAGCCCCAATTTGCCGTTTGTGCGACACCTGAGCGGGACTCAAAACCACTGATTTCGCACGGGCCTCATTCTCTGTAGACTCAGCACAGCCCTCCTGGTTTGCACGGATCAAGTAGACTCAACTCCAGTGAGTCCGTAGGGGAATGTGGACCGTGTCGACTCAAGCATTTTGTGACCGCTGGGGTGTCACACAAAGCGCGCGCAGGGGCTTTGAGAAAGATAGTAAGTACGTGATAAGTTTGCCAGCTGGGACATTACATCTTTGATGTTCGGTATCACAAAACTGCCCTCCAGCCAGACAGAAACTTGTAATTCCAAGCTCATTAAATGCTTAAAGTTATTTGCAGAGACAATTTGGCTGTCTGGGTCATGATAGCCACTGGCGCAGTGACATATAATCCAAACTGAAGAGGTTCTTCTGTCCAAAAAAAGGAAAAAAAAAGTGTGTGTGTGTGTGTGTGTGTGGTGTGTTTTGCTATGCATGGGTAGATCGGAGAGGCTCAGTGTTACTGCGGAGAGCTTGCCAATTTGAGGAATGGGTCTGAACACCAGCAGATAAAGAAACTGAGAAATGAGGAGCTTTGTGCATTATCTTGTTCGGCGTTGTCTCGCAGATACTGAAGGCCAGACTCACCTACTGTTAACAAATTATTAGATATTAACTGTGTGGAATAGCCAGCGCAGAGAGGGAGAGAGAGATGGTCTAATCAGCGATGCTCTGAGAAGCAGGCGAGCTTTCATCTGTCATGGTGCCCCTCGAGTGAGGCGCAGTCGCCCGGCTGTTTGAGACAGGCCGAGCCCAAATGACTCCTCTGTGCAGCCCAATGATCCCGCTTTGATGGAGGCCATTTTGTAGTTGGTCAAGGACAGCCTGAAAGATAAGAGGATCACTCAAGGTGTCAAGGAAGAAAGGAATGAATAAGAAGTAGATTGAGAACCTGCAGGAGAAAGAGAAAGAGTGGGAAAAAACCCCAGAGTGAACTGTGGACGTACATGATAATCCTCTTTTGATGCACTGATTTCAGAGTGAAACCGAGGCTTACTCGACCGAGAACAGTCTCACAATCACGTTGTTTAATGTTTTACCTTCATTTGACCACGGGGTCCCTTGAGATACAATCTCGTTTTCAAGGGAGACCTGGCCAAGATAGCACTCCATTACAAGATTACAAAAATAATAAAATAGAGACTAGGAGCAATTAAAAGTAGAGCACATTAAAGACAAAGGACAACAGATAGATAGGACAAAATCCATCTTAGGAACAGCAGGTGCACTCTTTGGTTACACTGCAAATACCATTTTAAAACCCAAATCCACAACTGTAAATGGATTATATGAGATTTGAAATTATATGTGGATAACTCAAAAATCCCAGCATATAAGATACATGCAATATAACAGGACATGCATTTTACTGGGTGGATATTTATGCAACATTTTTCTTCTGCAAGGAGGCACAGTGTTTACTGCAAATATGAGTGTGACTGTGAATAGAGTAGAATAGAATAGAATCTTATGATGGCAAATGGCAAAACAACATTTTTGGGATGATGCAGGAAAACAAAAATGGGGGCAAGGGAGCAGGATCTAACTTTCCTGTCCGGCTGTTATTCGATAAAATGAAATCTGGTTTGCAATCGGCCATCTTCTCCGTCCCATGTGAGCGCCACCTCCCACTCCACGCCGATGCAGAGTCTCGCCACTACACTACATCACTACTCATACTTACTTCCCTTACACACAGCTGGCACCATATAAACACACACCCACACACACTCTGCAATCTCTGACGTGAGCATCATCTCAGTGGCCAGGAGTGATCGATCCATCCCGGAGGAAATTCATCGAGTCCAGCGGCTAATCACACAGATGGATCTGCTCTCTGACAGCCGTCATAAACAGTCAGACAGCCACTGTATCACTTACTGTCATCACTGACACACACCCACACACCCACCCACCCACACACACACATACATTGGATTTTGCTATATTTGTGGGGACCTTCACTGATTACATTCATTCCCTAAGCAGCACACTTCTACTCTAAACTCTCCCCACCGGGATCCACTTGATCTTTGTCGTCACCTTTCCAGCACAGCATACGTCTTCTTGCACATGAGGAGACAGTTTCTCATTGGTTTCACATATTTTCACTCCCTTTCTCAAAACAATCAATGCAAATCTCGCGGAAACTGTGACAAACAAAAGGAAGACATTTATCAACAGCTGAGAGACATTACTTGCATATTTGCAAGTACGAATCTGTGAAGCACCAGTGCACAATTCCTCAGTCAGAAATTGGTTATCATGTCTATTAAAGAGTTTCTGCTTCATAAGTTGCAGTATAATTTAAAAAAAATATATAGTATTTCTGATTCTGGTCTAGATGCATATGTCTTACATGTAAATGACAGTTCAAATCGTGCACATAAAGATAAAATGAATGAGCAAAACTTTCCAAGATAATGTAGCTGTTTTCATTTCAATACAGCAAAAAGTGCATAAAGTGAAGAGTGCAGGTGCAGAGTGCAACAGGGTGTGTTACCTTTGGAGAAAAGACAGAACTATAACGTATGTGAGGCATCAACAAATGGCGCAGGCATACAGCACAAATGTCCATTATGTAATGACTGATTGAAAGAATATATGATTTTGACGACAGGTTGTGTTGTTTGATGGAAATGTTTGCTTTTGTTGCATGTTCTGTGAATGTTGGAGCGTTATGCAGGCAAAATGTCTTATTTCGTTTGCAAAATGGCTTTCGATTTAGGCCTGCATGTCTGCAATGTAACAAATGGACAATGTGTTCAAGCAAATGGCAAACATCTGTAAAATAATCCCAATGCTGCTGCAGCCTTATAGTCCATATGTGCAGTGTTTGTGGCACCGCTCAGTGTTTTGCTTTCGCAGCCTCTCTGTGTTTACCAAGCCCCGATCGTCCATCTCTACATCTCACATATAGTTTATAGGAAAAGCTCCGAATTCAGGACCAAATTTCTGACTCTGACGCGAAATGCTCTGCTGAAACCAAGAGTTATTAGTTACCAAACCAAAGGAGCCCTGCTCTCTTTTTAAAAGCTGTCAGACAAAACAGAGACAGAGGCGGAGGAGGAGGGGGGGGGCACCATCAACATCGGGCTTGCTTTCACCAGATGGAGAGCACTCCGAGGATTTCGAGGCACTCTGTATTCTGGACACAAGTGAGAAACAGCACCATTGTTAAATCTAAAGTTGTTTAGCTTTAAATAGATGGATAGAAAGATAGAGGGCTACATAAATAAATGAACTTGAACTTAACTTGAACCTCACACTCTAGATAAGTAGCACTGCTTGATCACAGTATGTTACCATGCATTTGACATGTAATGCTATGTTATGCATGCATAAATGGAAAACATTATGGATGCATAGGGTTAGACTGCGATATTGTGGCTTCTCTTTTTGGCATTATTTTTTGCACACATGACATTCAAAGGTGTTGAGTGGTAGGAACATTAGATGGGGTGCAGGGTCGCAGTGATAAACACTGTCACATCCCCATGGCGACAAAAATATATATCAGACTAACTTTAACTTCAATCCTGATCTTAAAATAGAGGAGGGCATTAAAGGTGAAATAGAAGCTGTTAAAGATCCAGTGCAGCGGCCTCTCCTCAGCCAGAAACACAAAACCTCCAGTGGATTTCTAATGTTAGAGATGCCATTTCTTTCATTTTTGATGGTTCATTGCTTGTCATAATTTGTTTTTGCGCCTCTGTCTCATTGTTCAGCCAATTCTTAAGCTGAGGGGAGGTGTCCTTGTCCCACATGCTTAACCCCGCCTAACTAGACAAGTTAGTTAGCTGTGTTTTCTTTTTTGATCCATACAAATCAATGGTGCCTCTCCATTCTTCAAAATCAAGTTGCTGGTAAATCCAGCCTATGAGTATCACTCTTCTCTCTAATTGCTCCTCTACTGTGTAAGGTTTTTTTTTATTATTATTATTTTTAGTAAAAAGATTGGGTTTAGCTAGTTCAGCAAGCAGTCGGCAGGCGCTGTCTGCCAGCACAGCTTTACAGGGCACCTCATCAACTATGCATGTAGTCGACCAATCAGAGCATTCATTAAAGTTTGAGCAGACTCGACATCATTTACACCAGGATGTAGGTTGTGTCTCCACAAACACCAGCTTCAAGTTCAAGTTTATTTCGAGCCCTTGATCTCTGTTACAGTCTCAAATGGCTTTACAGGTGCACGTTTTTATAGCAAAACAAAGCAACACCTCGTGAACAGAACACACACAGGAAAAACTCTGCAGAAAACCTGAAAAGCCAAAAGGAAAAAAAAAAATAGAGGAAATCTTGAGAAGGATCAAAGGAAAAGGGAAGCCCCCTGCAGGCGAGTACAATCAGTGCCTAGTGGGCAATTATTAGCTCAACAGTTACAGTATTTTGGGTCGATTTGGATGGAATGATCATGCATAATTAAGCCTTTGTGTTTTCTGCACAAGCCCACAACGCTGTGAATGATACATACCCTGAGTTCAATTTGCACCCTCATCGCTGATTTCCACTTTTTGCGTGCCTCTTCATTCAACAACGCCATGAGGTTAGGGCATGTGATTCTTCTTGCATTGCAGCTTTAACTCATCCGTGACCTCTACAGGACGGGTAGTAACTGCAACAGCACCGACGGCCCGACTCACATTCACTCACAAGTCGGTGGCACAGCAGCACCCCTCTCAGCCCCCCCGTCCCCTCTCAGCTCCAGCACCCTGTAATCAACAGAGTAAAATAGCACGTTCATCACAAAAATGAGCAAGCTGAGTAAGCTGTTTAATTAGAGCAGAGATTAAACAGAAACATCTAGTGACGAGCTAATATATTACCATGCAAAATACTTTATTAATAACACTGACTCTACCATGCTTCATCGCTGGGCTCTTTTTTTGCTCTCTCCTCCCCTCTCTCTCTCTCTCTCTCTCTCTCTATCTCTATCTTCTCTCTTTCCCTGCCTCTCCCCAACAATGACTGCACTGTCAAAGCCCGGCCTGGAAGTGAGGATATGTGAAAAGCTCTCATTAAAGTAGCAGTCAGAGATCCAGACACCCAGCTGGAGGTACGATCTACCAATATGCGCCCCAGTTAACCTTGTCCTGTTATGGACAGGAAAATTGAAATGTCCATTGCTTAGCCATGCTTAGCTGCAAATATCGTCGGCCCCCCAGAGGCTTCAAGTCTTCATACCGCTGGAGACGTTGTGCACATTTTTTAAAAACTGTTCCCGGCTCCTTCAGCATGTACGGAAGATTTGAAGTTAAGATTCACCCCTGGTTTTTTTGTTGTTGTTTTTTTATGGCCCCCCCCCCCATTCAATTCCCTAGATGCAGTCACCATGGTAACACTGGCATCGGGTGCATCCTGACATCATAGCAAAGCAATCAATTATACATTTTGTATAGTTTACCCACACACATGCATGGATACACACATACACACACACTCTTGCCTGAGTCTCGCCCACATTCTATTATCCCCTCCTCCTTCTCTGGCTCGTACGCACCCTCACTCCATCACACACACACACACACACACACAGACCTTCACATAAAAACACTCATTCATACACATTGCATACTACCCACAATCCCTCTGATGTTGCAGTCTTTCCCCAGGGCGCCTCCGACACAAACAAAAGCAGAGTTTAAGGTTAACACCGTTTCTTTGAACACTCCTCCAGCCAATGATGTGTTTGCCAGAGGTTAAAAGTTCAGAGAATTACAGTCTGTTTACTGTTTGCGCACAAGTGTGTGTGTGTCTGCACATATCCTTGTATGCTTATATGGCTCTTGCATGCATTTATTCTATGTGTTTGTGCCTAATTCTGTCTGACAGACTGACAGAACGATGAAAACCACAGTATGTATCTCTGTCAAAGGAAGGCTTGAGGTCGGAGTCGTACTCCTCTGAAAAGTATTCACACGTTGCGGTAACCTCTATTGCACCCTCTCTCTCTCTCTTTCTCTCTCTCTCTCTCTCTCTCACACACACACACCCAAATACAGAGAGACTGACTCAAAGACATGCTTCCTCTTGCCTCTCACCTTTGTAAAACTGAGGCTTAGTGGCCCTGACAGCTGGAATCATTTATTTACCGGGGGCACACTGAGCAGCGTGGCCTCTGACCGGGCCTCACGCTGGCAGGAGATAGCAGCTTCACCTCCAAAGGCCCCAGGCAGCTGTGGGCAGCCTGTCCGCAGGTTATCACACCGTCTACACATCACACCGGCTAAAGTGCCTGCTGTGATATCTGCTGGAAAGTGCAGATTGCATGTGCCTCCGTGTGTGTGTGTGTATGTATGCATTTCTGTGGAGGGAGGGTGAGAGGATAGTTCGGTTCGATGCAGCCACTCCCCTGGCGGCCATGCACTGGATATTATTCTATTTTATTGAAATTATTTTATTATCTGTTTATTTAGCATGATTATCATTTCACTTGTTATTATTTTGTGTTTGTATGTGTATTCAGAATATCATTTCTTTTCACAGCCAAGGACACTTGCACTCTTAAACCCACAGATTGTTAATGGCAGTGTTTAGCATTTGAAATATGTTGCCAAGGATACCCGTTGCTGTATGTGTGTGCATCTGTGTGTGTGTGTGTGTGTGTTGCAAGGACGCATGAGCAGGAATTTAACAGAGTAAGAGTAAGAAGGTAGTCTCGTCTGCTGAATATAATGCAAATATAATTGTGTCTGTTTCACTAACATCAATCTGCCGCAGAGGAGCTTGTCAACCCCGCTGACCCCACTTGAATTAAAATAGAACAATGCCAGATTAACAAAGGCGTCTTACTTAAAAGTGAAGACTGTCGTGGTTTCTCTTGTTTCCTGGAATCCAAGAGAAAACTCATTAGGCACCTTCAAATCACAATTAAGATAATATATTGCATCTGCCTCCCAGTCGCGCTTCATTCACTTTTATCTGCATGGGATGGCGCGCATGTCTCCTTTTTTATGCTTGCCATTTTCTATGGTTTCAACTTTGACATGTCTTCTCAAGCATAAACCTGACCTCATGGGGATCCAGAATTATGGTATTATGCTGTATATGGTGTCATTACTATATCTTTGTCTTACATTCGTCTTCCTTTCGTCTGTGTCTACTGCTGTGAGCTCTTTTCAGTTCAGTTCAGTTTCAGAAATTCAGGCTCAAGTTCACCAATCAGACCAAATTACATGAACAAACTACACAAAGCCAGGTATAAGGATGCAAACTACTGCACAGTGGATATTAAACAATAAGTAAGAGGAATGGGAAAATTCAGACAAAAGGTCATGAACTATCAACCACCCAAGATGATCGCAGGCAAACACAAACAACAGCAGATGCAAATAAAAATGACAGAAGACAAACAAAAATGACAAGCAGACAGAGACATCAGATTAATGCAATGCACAAAGACAAACACAGAGTAACAACACCATATACAACAGCACAGTGTCATATACAAACAGCACAGTGCCGTTATCAAACAGTATAATTTTGGTGAAATGGAGCCGTGTGCAAGCCAGCCAACCCTCTAGTACCCTCTTTTCTGTCATTTCTGGGGTTTTATGTGCAAGTGTGCGTGCGTGTATGTGTGTGTGTGTGTGTGTTTTGTAGTGCATTTGCCTGCATCAGTCACTGTTCCAAATTACAAATAACAGCAGGTCTCCTGTGCAAATCCCTGCCCAGGCCCATTTTTTATGCGCAAAACATGCTCCTGGAAAGCCTCATTATAACTGGCTCAACATGCATTTTAACATAATTCCTAAGCATATGCATAGTGCCTATACCTGCTTTTAGACCGTGCAGATCTCAGCTCTATAGAACACCTACATTGTGGCAGTGTGTGTGCGTGCGTGCATGCCTGTGTGTGTGTGTGTGTGTGTGTGTGTTTCCCAGTGCCCTCTCAGTAGGAAGAATGTTACTTACTGTAAGGAAGTGCTGAAGCTGCATGTCCTCAGCCTGTGCTGCCATCAGCAACGGCAGAGAGGTGTGTGGTTTTGTGTGTGTGTGTGTGTCTGCGTGTGTACGTGTAGGTGTGTGTGTGTGTGTGTGTGTGTGTGTGTGTGTGTGCGTGTGTGTGTGCGTGCACAGTGGACGGGAGGGAAGACAAGGTAATTACCACAGGACCCTTCATCTGGCACCCGCTCAGCTCTCAGGTTCAACAGAGCAACTAGCAGGAACTCTGTCAGCCCACAGCGAAGACACAGAGCAGGTGTGTGTGAGTGTGTGTGTGTGTGTGTGAGAGAGAGAGAGAGCACCTGTGCCTGAGCGTAGGCCTGTGTGTGTCGCGAACGACGTGCTCTCCCCTCGTACATGGGAAGGCAGTGGAGGATCTTTGCACTTGCTCGTGTGTTAGATAAAAGCAGCGCGAGTGTGTCTGCATGTCGGCTCTTCCAGCCCCGCGCCTCTGCACCGTGTGCTTCCTCCTCTCTGCATCAATAGTGCCTGGAGTCACATGCGTTATCTAGACAGGTGCAGTTGTCTGCGCCCCGCTATATAATAGGATATGTTCAGCCTTCTCCACGCTGTGCCCGCCCCTGTCTGCCAGCGCTAAGATGGTGTTCCCGATAACTCCTCGCCCCCTGATGCAGGCTGGAGCTCTGCAGCAGGGTGAAGCAGAGGGGAGAGGAATTCTGCCACCGGGCGCCACCACCAAGCACATATATTTGGACAAGAGCTAATCCTCTGTCTCCATCAGCTCCCTCCAGATGTTCTCCTAGGTAAATCAGTTAATGTGAATCACGCTTGTTTGACTCTCTCTGCAGTAGTGGGCATGTGTGAGTTCAAAAGTTAAGCAAATTAGCTCGCTCAAATGTGTTGTATAATTTTTTTTTCCCGTTGTAAATTAGAATGCCGAGATGGGTTTGTATGTGTGTGTGTGTGCACGCACATTTGCTGGTGCTAATTGATAGCCATGGTGCTGCAGTCCCTCAGGTGAACATATGGTGTTTTAATCTCCCACACAGCTATCTGTCATCTGCTGAGAACAGGGTGTTGGGCCACCAAAGGGAGTCATGTGGGGATAAGACGAGTCATAAGGGAGATTTGTGCTTTATCTGTATGTAAACACGGAGTACATCCCACTATCTCTGTGTGTATACAAATATAACTACATCTGTGTGTGTCTTTCTGTCTTTTATCTTGTCATCTGTGTGTCAGATTCAAGAGATGAGCAGAAAATGCATTTCAAAAAGAATAGCTTCGCTCGGTGGCAGCAGCTATCTAATGGTATGTGGTGTTTTTACAATGTTGGAGCGCACTCGCTGCAGTGCCCTTCCAGAATATCCTGTAAGTGCTCCGCTGGGGTCGCAGTGGTGGCTTAGTATAGAGGGAGCATCCTTCAACCGGACGCCCCGTGCTGGCAAGCCACCCAGCTGCAGTGCCCCGACACTGAATCCCTACCAGCTCCATTTGGGAAAAAAAAAAATACTCATCTCAAGTTCATCTTTCACTATCTTAAAAATAGAGAGGATGATGTGCTTGAATGTGTTTTAATTTTGCCAGCCAAGGACTGAAGTTCCCTATTCGTGCTTAAAATGTACCATCACTTATTTCAATTTCGTCCAGTCCATCATATTATAAGATAAAGTGCCTCTTTTTTTTTGGATTGCTGGGTGTTTCATTCATTGTGGAGCGAAACCCTCCACACGGGTAACACAATTATCATGCGATTCGTGTCAGTAAGTGCCTAGTCGATCAGGGCATTTCCAATCCTCGAAGCAAAATGCTGCCATATGGACAGAGGAGCATGATGGGAGAAAGGTGATTGCTCAGAATGGTAATGTTAGGGTGATTTGAATATTCCTCTCCATGGGATGATTAGAGCTTTTTTCTTTTTCTTTTTTTTTTTTGTCAGTCTCTGTGGATCACCGTGTTTTGTTATTCTCTCCATTAACGCCCTGATTTACAAAGGCAGGCGCAAACCAGCTGCATGTGCTAAATAATAAGGGCTGCAGCTAAGCTCGGCTCTGTCGCAATTCAGGGCAATTAGCCAATTAGAAGACCAGAATCACTATTTTAAGGTGCACATCTTTCTTATTATCAACTATACAACAAATTTGATCTATTGCTTCTAAATAATCCAATCCAAATGATAAAATATTTCCAGTACTTCTTGTTCCTAGCCTAAAGTAATAACATAGAATTTCTACTCTATTATTTTCAACAATCCCTCTGGTGAATAGGCCATCCATGGAAAAAGTCAAGAGGAAATATCTTGTATCACTCAAGCCCCGATGCACCTGAGCAGAGGAGGTCATCCTGCCATCCTCATCTTCGTCCTCCTACACTTGTTTCTCCGCATCGCCCTCCTCATCACCGCTCTCTTTGCATTCATCCGCAGGAGAAGGGCTGTGCTGTGCAGGAGGCAGCACACAGAGGTGGGCTGTAGTTTGGCTCCACCTGTGAAAGCACCACATTTCTGGCTCTAATTTGGGCATTGTTGCATTTCTGCTCCACAGCGGTAACAGGATTTGGCAGCCAGGAGTGTAAGGTGTGCGCTCAATCTCCTTACATTGTAATTGTAACTGGGTAATGTAATGTAATCCCTACCTCTGATTAATGGGGGAAATGCCTTTTAAGTCACATGAATTGACAATCCTAAGTAGGTTGCCAGATTTAAAACTAATTTTCATGTTTATGCCTAAATGTCCTCTATGTCTGAAAGTGCTTTAGTAAATAAGGCGCAAGGAGCTTTTATAATAATTAGAATAAATCCCTCCTTCATCTTTGCCCTGGCTGACACACCTTAAATCAGTCTGCAAACTATTAATGAATCAGAATTGTTACTTTTTATTCGATGCAATGCTATTAGCACCCCTGCAACTCTTTAATGTGTTTCAGTGTCTGCATTTAATTGAAGTCAGTGATTTCCAGTGGATTTTTTTATTTTTTATTTGTGGCTCTCAGAGGATAATGTCTGGGTTGGGAAAGGCCTTGTGCCAAAGATATTATACTTGAGACACTATGGTTTTCTGATTTGTTTCTTTGTTGTTGGATACAAACAAAGCAAAAAAAAAAAAGAAAAAAAAGAGGAACATATTGAGAGACTGCCCCGAGGCAGATCAATACGGGGGAATTTACAAGCTCATCGGAGACTTATGGCCAGCGAGGCTTTTAGTGTTGAAGATGCTTGTGGACACTTTCACTG
>OMLB01018148.1:30412-49944 GCA_900302555.1 Myripristis jacobus | reverse complement strand
AAAAAAAAAATTAAAAAAAAAAAAAAAAAAAAAGTGAGCAGTGCCTCGCCTCAGTCTGCTCGACTCCTCCAGCCGTTACAGCTGACACGTTTCATCAATACTATAAATTCTCCCAAAGATCTGTAGCCAGATCTATGGAAGTTATTAGCACTGCATTCCCCGAAGATGCGATTGCAT
The DNA here is from genome assembly GCA_900302555.1 of Myripristis jacobus. NCBI lineage: Eukaryota > Metazoa > Chordata > Actinopteri > Holocentriformes > Holocentridae > Myripristis > Myripristis jacobus. The sequence goes on along the minus strand of OMLB01018148.1, from coordinate 49,767 downwards.
TTGCCTTGTTTTGACAGCACACAATATGTGCCAGCTTCTAGAAACATCTCAATGTTTGTCCTTATCATTCAATCATTTGTTCCCACCAGCTGGTTTACCATCAGGACCAAATGTATGACTTATTTCATTTATTAGAGGGTGTTTTGACTACTCCTCAGCAACATTAGCATCACTCCACAATGTGTTCTGGGAGCATCGTCCCCTCTTACTCTGACGCAGCAGCGAGCTTGAATATTGTATGACAGCAATGTCACCCGGTCGGACAGCGAAATGTATTACCTGCATGAATCAAGTTGTCATTTCCAATTTATGAGGGAGCTTAGCATTCAGAGCACAGGTCTGCTTGGTGTGGGCAGCCCGCCGAAGCTGTTTGCAATGTCCCCTTTTTCCAAACCTTTTAGCGAAGACTGATGCTGTTTCTCATTGGTGTCTGTGACACTACAAAACAAACTGAAGGCACCTCAGCCTGCCTGCTTGCCTGCTTACTCATTTTTCTTGGAGAGGTCTACAGACCAGAACATTGGCTCAACAATGATTAAATGCATCTATATTTCTGCTCCAGTCCCCATTTCTTTTTCCTGTTCACTCATCTGCCAGTGTTGACAGAGTTTCACAAGGACAATAGCTGAGTATGAACCAGCCCTGGAATAAATAGCATTCACAGCGAATTCTCAGCTTTGGGGCACCAGATGGTTGGAGTTCACTGCAAACCCCAGTTCAGATCGGAGGTCTGCTGTGATTCATTGCATTGATTTTAAATTCTGCCTGTTCAACTGCATCGGTCGGCTGAAGGAAGTAAAGAAAATGAATCGCTTTAACTTTGAATATAAGTATGGAATACTTTGGTTCTTTGATTCTTGATTATTAAAAAAAAAAAAAAGAAGACTTTCGTGTTAGTCTATAGGCATAGTATGCAAAACTGCTTGTAGTATACAAAAATACTGGAGGTCAGTTGAAGAGAGGTTTATGTAGACTTCACTGACATGGAATAAGCATTGACTGATGAGAACCACGTAGACTCAAACATCAAATTGCGTGCTTATTCCACACTTTTGTCAGTTGAGTCTAAATAGTCCTCATGTTTTGCATAATGCACCTTTTACATTGAATCACCAACCAGTTATTTATGAATCAAACTGAATCTCCACTAAGCCAAAGATTTACACTCCTTGTTAAGACTGCATCGGTTAATTTCTCAAGAACAGAAAAGCACAATAAGTTGGCATTTAACAAGTTGATAGTGTTGCCCAACACTGGGGTGGTCCAAACAATGGCTACGAATTTTTCTCCAAGTGCTGCATGGCGACGGTGCGATATGCCCGAGGCACATTTGCGGGCTCAGGTCGGCACTGAAGTGGGGACTGAGCATCAGGCTTCTGCACTGCGGCCAAATCTGTTGGCCGCTATTGATATCCCATTTCCTCTGTCACTCCTAAGCTGCTTTGCATTCAGAGGCTTTGCACTAAGCTCAGAGTGTCCAGCCCATGGCCTGTAATACCGACTATACGGCTGGCTGTGTTTCCCCACAACAATCATCGAGTCCTTTATTATCCAGGAGACAAAGGCAGAGCTAGCGCCATGCTGGGAGTCTTCCAGCCCTGACATTTTAATTGTGCCACTCTCGTATTAGGTGGGATGCTGACCAATTCGGCCATTGCCGTTAAATTCTTTACGCATTAATTCCTCTTTTGAATGTTTAGAAAACGGCATAATGGGTTTTTAGACTTGGCAGAAGATTGGAGGAAAAGAGGATCAAAAAATGAACATACGACCGACAGTTTGTCTTTCTATGGCAGGCAATTATGAACCTCCTGTTGAGCTTATCTCCTATTCAGCAGAAGGAGCTCTAGATAAGGTGTGTGAGAGTCGTGGGGAAGCATGCATTGTGTAAAAATGTATGTGCAATATGTGGGTATGTACAAAGGCTTGGTTCCGGTGTGTTTGCTGTATGGGTACGTTTATTATTCATGTGTGTTTCTGTGCACCACGTGTGAAAGGTCAATTTAACCCCTGAAGTGTATATAAAATGATAAAAGAGCTTCTTCAGCATGCCGCATCACAAATGAATGTATCACATGCTTCCAGTATCGAGTTCACACAGCGTCTGTTGCGTCTGTTGTCTTGTTTCAGCGGCTGAATGCAAAGTGGGTCTCCTCAGAAGCCGCTGTTCGTTCAGTAATCATACGATTTGCAAGGCGATCCATATATTTCACTTATATCGGCAACCAAGCGCAATCGAGGAACTCGGTGTCTTTGACAAATAATATCAGATACACAGGAAAACGTTTCCATTTTTCGACCTTCAACCGAAAAAGCAATTATTTTCTGTTTCCATTACCCACTTGACTCGTCTTCTGTCAGTTCCTTTTTACAGGTTATTCTTGGTTTTCATATATTAGGCCATCATCGCGCCGTGATGCAAAGACTCCCTCGACATAAAATGCTCTGACAGCTCTGCTTACTTCAGCAGTCACAACCGTGGCAGGTGAAAGAGGCGGCGTTCCTATTTTCCTCTGCCAATCATTAAATTTGTAAGATTGAACCAGATGCCATGAATGCGGGATGTCAGCCTTGAGCTCAGAATGTGATTTATTTACCTTATAGATGTGTAAACTTCGTTCACCGCACACACGTTTACCTTGAGCGCATGCTGGAGAGCGAGATAGTAGACATTACAGACTATTAAGCTATTTAGCAACATCTCTCTCTCTGTGTGTGTGTCTCTTTCTATCTCTCTCTGTTTTTCTCTATCTTTTACTCACTCACTGACTCACATCCACACAGTCATTGCTGCCCTAAGCAAGGTCACTCTGCGCTGCTCTAATGACTGCAATCAATTATCTGGTGCAACATAAAACGAGACACAAACTCCCACATCTCTGTAGCCTTGGAGCTCGTTCCGGCTCATAGGGGTCACTGTTTGTGCAGGCTGTGGAACGGATAATACACTACATTCCTCTCAAATTCCCTTTGTCCTCGACGCAGAAATCGTGTAATCAAAAATTCTACACATTGATTTCTTTAATATATGATAATGAGTCTCATGTCCTGTCAACTTTATTCATACGGCATGTTTAAAACAAACAGTGTTGTATAAAGTAAAACATGGCACCCTGACAAACTCTACCCAACGCTTCCTGGAGCAATTGAGCGTGGGCATCCCCCCTGAGATCTGGGTGCTCTGTCAAAATGAATTATTAGGAGAGTATTTTCGAGCAAAAACACATAAGCTTTAGTGTGAACTTACCTCGCTCACTTACTAACCCGAGACTAGTACTTGTAGATCAGCGAAGTGTCTCCCCTACATAAAGGCGGTGTTACTGTGGAGCCCAGCAGTGACCTGTGCTGCAGATTTCTGTGTGAAGCTGCTAAACTGACTTCCCAGAGGGACCGTGGTGCAGACAGTAAGCATTTAATGCTGGCTCGCAGACTGCATACCTTCCCAGCTGATTTCAGCTAGTGTCTCTCTCTCTCCCTCTCTCTCTCTCTCCCTCTCTATTGGCATGAAGGTTTCCAGAACAACGCTGCCAAAGCACAAAATACGCTAAAAAAAAAGCTCAAAATACAATTTGTGCATTATGTCCATTAACTAACAGCAGTAATATTAACATTAACCTTAATTAATATTAATCTCTCTCTTTGTCTCTCTCCCTCTCTCACTCCACCATCACTGTGCTGTCATGACAACCAATTCAGATCATTAGTGCTAAGCTGTGTGAATGCATGTTAATAATAACCATAATTATTACACTTTGATTTTTTGTTTTCTCTAAGTCTTCCAAATCAATGCCTGTTGACTATTTACCGCCATCTGGCATTATTTCATTTATTCTTTTATTGGCATAATTCAATCCCTGCTAATTAGTAGTGGTAGTAGTTTATTTAGCACAGGAATACCGCTGCGCTAAGCACAAACAGGTGAGACAGGCCTGCCCCTCCCTGCCTGTCTGTCTTGTGCTCACCTGTCTTGCAGATGCCCGGTGGGCGGGGCTTCGTCAGTGCCAACTGGAGGCAGCTGGGCCCAGTGCTCCCAGGCTTTAAAGCAGGCTGTTCCCAGTTTATTGTGGGAGCTCCCTCCATTTGAGCAAAAATATACTATTATCCATCATTTCATCGCTCCTATCACAGACTATATCTATTAAAACAGCTTCTGTGTTGAATCGGTACATTGTGAAGTGTGTGTGGTCTGTGCTTTCTGTCATAAATTACTTTGCGCCAACCACAAATGAATAGCACCGCTCTGTTCTCCAGTGTCAGATTTACAGCATATCATCAGAATTACAGCGTTTAGGCCCATATGTTGACATTCCCCTGGAAGTGCAGCACAGCTGGAGGAAGGTCTCCACTGCGCGCTAATGCAGTTTGAAGTGACAGGATAGCGTGAAGCGATACGCCCATCTTTCAATTTGCTCTGAGAGGAAGTCAGGTTGCAGGGCTTTGTGCGCTGCATTACCAAAGCAGGATATTGGTTATGCCGAGCTAAAGAAAAGGGAGTGTACAGTAGCGCGCGAGATAATGAAACAGATAGCCCAGCTAACTCCCCTGGAAACGGCAGAGGTGAAAACCGAGGGCTCCATGAGCTGGTCGGCAAAAGAGAAGGAGGGATTGCGGGGGAGTGAGGTCAAGGGAAGGCAATGAATATGATGATTGAGTGATTTTGTGGAAGAGCAAGATGAGGACGGGAGGAGGCACTGGAGACTAAGTGGCTTTAGAAAGACTGGCTGTGATAGGAGTTGCCGATGAGACGGAGGATATGAGAGAGCAGGCCAGCCAGGAGCACGGCGATACCACACCCCACCCGCGCAAATTACAGAGAGACGGAGATGGAGGGGAGTGAAGGCGACTCAAGATTGTATGAAGAAGGAACAAGAGAGCATGGGAAACTTGAAATGAGAAGGATCAAGCTCCTACAGAAGAAAATAATAAAAAGCCAGAACGATAGAGAGAGAATGAGCGCGAGAGAGAGGTAGTGAGACATATAAAGATAGATCAAACACCCAGTGAAGTAGAGAGGGAGAGTGATTGAGAGGATGAGAGGGAGGAGGAGTGGAAAAGCAGCCGTGATGAGATGGATTCTACTGGACCATGAGATTGATGACTCTGCCTCCGAAAGAGGAGGAGAGACGGTGCGAACGAGGGGGAAGAGATAGAATGGGGGAGGAATACGAGAAAGTCCTGATGAAAAGAATCATCTCACACTGCAAGAGATGGGAAATCTCAAGCCTGATAAAAGAATGAACCGGTTTTATCTGAGCCCTTCCATCTTAAAAACAGGCACAGCCAGCGATAGTGCGAGCATCAATGCACTTTTCAGCACACGCAGTATCTTTAATAGGATCTATGGGATTTCTCGTTCATCATCAGTTATGCGTGGAGAAAATGCATTTCCCAAGTCTGTGTACATCAGAACAAGAACAGAGCCGCCGCTACGTCAAAGGAGATTATGTCTGTCGCAAATAAAAGTCTGTTTGTAAAGCAGTATCAGATTTACTTTGGCTCTCAAAAATCCTTTGAAGGAGGTATCCATCACTGCCTTGGAAACACAGATAATGCAAATACACATGCAGACGCAAGTTCCCGGTGCGTGTGCAGCATGTGCAATTTGAACAAAAGTAAAAGGCAGAGGTTTCGTGGTATTCCATGTTTAGAGCTTAAATGCAACTCCTCATGCACTCTCGGTGTGTCCAATTAAAGCAGCGATTCTCCGAGATGTTGAAACTAGCAGCCGAAATGAAGAGGGGCTTTGTTTTAGGGAAGTTCCATAAGTGCCACAGCTGTGCCTGTCCGACTAACAGAGGAATAGCTCATTACAGAGTAAAATGTGTCCTCGTGCCAAGTTCAGTCTGAGACTGAGAGATAGAGAGGAGGGCGGTGAGGGAAGAGAGGAAGTGGTGGGAGGAAGCCGGGGACTGAAAACAAGGGAGCGATGCAGAGAATGAGGGAGGATGGTTCTGAAACATTTCCCATGAGGGTGTTTGTCTCTCTCTCTCTCTCTCTCTCTCTCTCTCTTCTCTCTCTCTCTCCTTCTCTCTCACTCTCCCTCCCTCTTTTTTTTCTCCTGTTTTCAAACTGCCAGAGTAGGGCTGATTTGCAGGGCTGTGTCTGGTCGAGGGAGGATAAGAGGGAGATAAACAGCGTTTGTAAACAGAAAGTGGTAGGAGCTGAGGAAGAGCAGGCTCTATCAATCGAGTGAGTTTCCTGGTGTATTCACTTTCTTCAAACCTCACAGCTCTTATCAGAGACAGTGATAGAGTGATAGGGTAACTGGCTGTGGCACAGTGCTGTGTGCCTCCCCAGTGGACTGATGATATGGACTTTAATGAATGGAGTGTGGGAAATCTAGTTAAGTGCATCACAGTGCTTTGTGTTAGAAATGCCATTTTAGATGTTGGAAGTTCACCTCCAATCAATGTGCTTATCCTCCTTTTGGTATTTCAACACATACTTTCACATTATACCACCATTTACTCTTTCTTTTCTTATCTTTTTATAGATGCTGTCAAGAAGATCTGAAAGCATCGCCTCGAAGAGCTGCAATGGAGCACAGTAACACCATGGCCGCAATAGGCAATCTCTGCAGCACTCCATTTCAACTGGAACACCAACATTAGACTGTTGAGCAGTCCATTATCTAAAATTAATGTCAAGTGTATTGCGGAGGCAGCCTCAAGCTGCACCGCCAGAACTAGGACAACCCATGGAGGTGTGGCCTCAACGTTTCCAACGCTGCTGCCACTGGTAACACCAGCCGAGTGAACAGCAATGCCTTCAAAGGTCTCCTGCTTGTACGTGCTGACAGTGGTGTGCTGGGCAAGCGCTCTGTGGTACCTGAGTGTGTCGCGCCCCTCCACCTCCTATGTGGGCCAGCTGACCATCCCTATTCGCAAGACACCCAAGCTGCAGAAGAACACCACCTTCAGCAACATCCGCACGCGCTCGCTCAACCCGCATGACTTTGGCTACCTAATTAATGAGGCCAAGAAATGCGAGGCAGAGGCGCCCTTCCTGGTGATCTTGATCAGCACCACACACAAAGAGTTTGACGCCCGCCAGGCCATCCGGGAGACATGGGGCGATGAAAGCACATTTGCTGACGTGCGTGTGGTCACGCTCTTCTTGCTCGGCCGCAACACAGATACCGTCCTCAATCAGATGGTAGAGCAGGAGAGCCAGATCTTCCATGACATTGTAGTGGAGGATTTTATTGACTCTTACCACAACCTCACCCTAAAGACTCTGATGGGCATGCGATGGGTGGCCACCTTTTGCCCCAAGGCTCAGTACATCCTCAAGACGGACAGTGACATCTTTGTCAACATGGAGAACCTCATCTACAACCTCCTGAAGCCCACGACCAAGCCCAGAAGGAGGTATTTCACTGGCTATGTCATCAACGGTGGGCCAATCAGAGACATGCGCAGCAAGTGGTACATGCCCAGGGATTTGTATCCAGAGAGTAAGTACCCGCCGTTCTGCTCTGGCACTGGGTACGTCTTCTCTGCAGACGTGGCCGAACTCATTTACAAAACCTCCTTACACACCAGGCTGCTGCACCTGGAGGACGTGTACGTGGGGGTTTGCCTTCGCAAACTGGGCATCCACCCCTTCCAGAACAGCGGCTTCAACCACTGGAAGATGGCCTACAGCCTTTGCCGCTACCGCAGAGTGGTCACCGTCCACCAAATCTCCCCTGAGGAGATGCACCGCATCTGGAACGACATGACCAGCAAGAAACACCTCAAATGTTAGCAGGACTGTCAGCAGTGGTGCCGGTGGAAGAGTTAGGGAGGGATGAATAACCTCTTTTCGCCTGACTTTCCATCAGTGACACTGGCAAATTCATCACTGAGCTGAAGGAACAGTGCTGATAAACTATCCAGGGCTTTGTCCAGGCACTGACTGCTTTGCCAGAGGTGTCGTTTGTACAGGGCCGAAACAATTCTTCTCTGTATTATTCCTTGTATTCCTTCACAAAGGTGTTTAAAAAGTGCTACAAAGCTCACACACTCATGTATCGGGCACAAAGGTGGAAACGTGTTGTCCGACGATGTGACAACGCAACATATTTTTGAAACAAATGAGGCAAAAGTCAGGCAGTGGTACAAACATATTCCCAGCACCATGCAATATTTAATAAGAAATAACAAGACAGGAACCATAGAGGCTCATGCTAAACTGCTCATTCATGTAGGACAAAAAATCTGTCCCCAGCATATACTCAAACTCCAGAATATATACATGCCAACACATTTATTTTAACCCAGACATTCGCCTTCCTGTCTTGGGCTGATCACAAGTTCTAATTATGAATGTTCCTCATATTATTTCAGTCGATGTACTTTAACCATTATGAAGTGTTATTGTTGGATGTACTACTGTTTGGCACTGCAGCAGCTGTTATCATGGTGAGTTTACATTGTAATGATTCAATGCGCTAATCTTACATACAGGCTCAAACACACGTGCCATGTCGCTCTACTCTAGCGAAGCTGCGGATTGCGTTTGAATGACTGGACCGGTTTGCCTCTGTAAATTATAACATATTGTTTTCAGAATCAGACATATTTTCTTACAAGAGATCCAGAGATCTTTGTATTGTACATAGATAAAGATGTCCTTTCTTCAAATAGTGGCATTTGCTGCTATCCAGACGGCAATGTGACGATATCAGCTGCTTGCATTCCCAAGTGAATATTACTTCTGTTAATGTGTAATGTGCAGTTATTTGTCTCAGGCAGTGTTGTGAGCAGGCTGCAGACTATTATATTTTCTATTACTTGAACCTGAAGGAGAAACAGGTGTAAGGGCGGCGGGAGTGTATATTGAGAACATATATTACATTTTTGAGTGCTTTCTTCTTTTCAATTACTTGATTAAAAAATGCTTTTATAATACTGATATTTGTATTTCCTGCGGTGAACAACAAAGAAGTTTTTATTCATACACCCTCTGTCTACCCAGTCCCATTAACTGTACGTGCCCTGTAACTTGGTATACCCACAGGCAAATGAGGAAAAGTAATTATGCTCTGAAGTGCCACGGTATGTATGACTGTTGTGAAAACATCAGTCGTGGAAATGAAAGGATCTCATTAGGGTGGCTGTTCATTGGTGCAGCTGCGCTCTGTTTGAAGCAGGTCCTCACTATCAACACTTAGTGCCACTGAAAACTCTTTGTGCGGCACTTGAATCAGCGTGGCCATGTTCTTATGTGTGTGTGCAAGCACAGCATGCTTACTGTGTGTCTAAGTGTGTGATTAAGTCAAATGTAGCATGAGCGCAAAAGGCACATCAGTTGCTGTTTTCAGCCATAATTTCTAAACAGGAGAAATTAGCAAGCCAACTGGAATCGGGCCTAATAAGACAGCTTTATTTTTTTTATTTTTTTAGACAGAAAGGATTTCGAACAGGACCTAACTTATGTTGTCATTGTCTCTGATTTGCTGGCATTTTGGATACTCCTGGATCAAAAAATAGATCTATGGGTGAAGCGAATGTGTTTTTGTCATGATTTTGTTGTAGTGATTCTCCTCCCATTAATACTTTTATTCTTTCGTTGGAAAAAGAAACAAATCACCCAAAGAAATGGACATTGCAGCTCACTAATCAGGTATGTGTTAACAGCTCAGCCGCAAAGTGGAATGATTGTAGTCATAAATTCATTAGACACAGAGGAGCTGCAGAGGAGCTATGTATGCATGAGCACGGCAGTGTTGTTTTTTGGGGGGTTTTTTTGTTAATAAAACTATTATTTTGGTTGGAAAGCAGGAATGCAGTGAGGATCCAGTACGGTTTGAAAGAGAAACGTGCAAATAAAAACATCCCCAGTTTAAAATACTAGTTTAAATCACAGACTGTGACAGGGATGGTTATGAAAACCTTCCTTTGCATCAGGGTGTCGGATCAGGAGCTTTTTAGCGTGTGTGTATGGGTGTGTGTGTGTGTGTTGGCCTGCGAGATGTCAAAGAGGGTGACAGTACATCAGCAGCAGGCAACATAATTAGGCACTGTAAATTAGGTTGCTCTTGCCTCTGTGAGACTCTGATGCCTACAGGTGTGTGTGTGTGTGTGAGTGTGTGTGTGTGTGTGTGTGTGTGTGTGTATACATTTGAGCTGTGAACCCTTTGTTCCAGGCATCATCATCCGAGGGAGCAGCAACACTCCTGCGGGATTTGCACCGAGGAAATGAGAAATGTCTTCTGTTCTGTACTTGCAAAGATAAACACAAAATGTGGGAAGCACTTGTGGTAAGGCTCTTTCCTCAAACAGTTTCATTGCAAAGTCATTTGGGAGCTTGTAGGCAGAAAATACACCATTCCTGTTATGACTTTCTCTAATAAAGTATTCCCGGTTGGTGTCTCAGGCTCAAATGCATCCTTTTGATCAGTTTCAAGAACACGTTCTGAACGTAAAATATAATTGGAGCGGTTTTACTTCACTGTTTCCGTTTAAGATGCATTTGTTCCCTCGCTTTTTTGGGTGTGGGAATGCAAGAACATTCAATAAGCGGAGGAATCCAGCTAACGCCCCACAGCCACAGTTTGTTATCAGTTAATGACTTCATTTACATTACCCACAGCATTCAAGCACAGACCGGCCACAAGTATAGGCTACATGTGAAATAATTGTTATTCACGGGTTTTTATCCTCAGAGCTGTGTTCTGCATCCCACTGATCACCCCCTACGGCATATGCAATTTGATACAATATGCTGAGTAATAGAAAGCCTGCTCTGTAATTGGCTAAACAACCTAGTGGTAGAGCATTTAAAAGGCTAAAGCTTGGGGAAAATGAAAAGCGAGTGATTATTCTGGGGCTTGTGGTAAATGAACCTTATAACGAGCAAGGCGGAGTGGTAGACAATTGGGAACACTCAGATTTCAAAACAAAGCGTCTGGAAAGCAAGACTTTGGAGCCTTGAGGATAAAAAAACACCACTGGGGCACACAATAGACCTTGGGTTGGCACTGCAGTCTAGTTAGAGGGTGTAAAGACTTGAGGCAATTTTTTTAATGTGGCATAATGTGTTGTAGAAAATACATCCTTTTCGTGAAACGTTCCCAAACGCCCCAATTTTATCCTCGGATGACTGCAAAAACTTTCTCCTATGCCATTCAGTTAGCATGACCTCTTCATGGCCTGTCCTTTGAGACCCGGAGAACAGGCCCCATGAGCATGTGTTTGTGAGAAAACAGCCATGGAATAAATTGGCAGTGGAGAGTCTGCCATCTGTGCCGGCGCAGTTATATCAAGGTGAAAGAAAAGGGCTCACTGAGAGCAGCTGGGGAGCCGTTGTTGAAGCCTCGTCTTCCACTATGAGAGTCACAATTCTGCTGCAATAGCATCCAACCGCTCAGCTTCCCTGAAATGATTGCAGTGATTTTGACGGAGAGGCTCGGCTTTCAGCGCAGCCGGAAGTCACCGGTGACACTGGCTGACTGTTTGAGTTGTCGTGTTGTTGTTGATGATTACTGATTGTGACTGTGTGGATGCACACTTTTGTAAATGCCACAGTTGGTTTCTCAGAGGCAAGCGTGAGGCCTCCGCCTGCGCCCCTCTCAGGCTTGGAAAGAGCGCGATGCCACTGTCGGAGACAGGCTTGATATTTACTTGCTGCTCACAAAGACCCAAAGGTCATCTCTTGATGCAGTTCGGCAATGAAAAGCACAGATGTTATTTATCTTAGTTCTGTCTGCCAAGTTAAACATTTGATAAATATGCATCAAACAAAAGTCGATGCGGGATGGAAACTGCGCCTGGGCCAGAGTGTTCAAATTTGTCTTGAAATTGTGTATCGCTTCTCCACAAAACAAATCAATGGCAGAGGCGGAACAACTTTGGTCTGCAGACTTGTGTTGCCCATCGCTTTTTGTCTTTGAAGTGCCGCAGTAATGATGTGCTTGTCACTGGTGTTTTTTTAGATGATTGATCAATCCAAGTACCCGTGTATGAATTTAACCCCTTGTGCAAATCTCTGTCCAAACAACTTAAAAATCTAGAACAAATCCTAAGTATTCAAACTGAGCATTAATATTGATACCCGCCTTGAGAGATCATCCTTGTCGATGACAGACAGCATTTCGGCGGCATGAATTATTTTCTGTCATCCATAACAGATTGATGGGATTTAAATAGGAAGCATATATCAGGACATGTGGCTGGGGCACCACAAGCACTTGACAGAGATAAGTGCGACACCGAGGCAGAATCTGAATTGCCTGAGAGATAAATTAACTCTTAACGCCCTGGGATGGAAGCCGATCTTTTGGAACTGATGGAGGCATGGCGATCAGCCTCACCTTCATCAGGGAACAGCAGGCTCATATTTATGACCAGCTGCAAGCTGAGATGGATCAGGCTCTCATACAGTATATTTGCATGTCTGAGACTGCTGGGCCTTGGAGTTGAGTCTCATAAATATCTGATGGGCTGGCAAATATATTGGTATTCATGAAGCTGGATCATTCATCTCAGAAAGTAGGTAAAAGTAACGCACACCTTGTGAAGGGCCAATCACGTTCCAGGAAGTGTGTCTACTGTGGGCAAGTGGTTTTGCAGCTGTGAGCCGACAGACTTGCTCTGTACCTGCTGTCAGAATTTTTATTATTTAGCTTACCTGAGGGATGTGTGCCGCTCATATTATCCCTGTCCTGCGAGCCATATGGTATGCACAGGATCTGTGAGGGTGGATGTTTGTTGTTTGTGAAGGTGATCTCCATGAGACTACCCGTGTCACAGTTGTTTTTCCTCTGTTTTTCTTACATCCAGTAAAACTCTGCACTGTTCACTCAGCCATTCCCGGCACACAGGGTTCAGCGGTTTCGAGCGTGTAGCACTGTGTAGCATCGTCTTCATAAATGATGCACACTAACGCATGGGTGTACAACCGTGGTCATGTGCTCATGTGTCCACTGAGGCCCGGAAACTCTCGTTTTTATTAACAAATTCTATAAATAGACATATACATCTGGAAAAGTTCTGGTTTCTGTTTCCATTGAAGGTCGAGTAGCTGCCATTTGTAGTTTGAGTTGGTTTTATGCAGGTAAACAGTCAGTGCGGGGGTCCGAAACTTATTGACACATTGGCCGAAATGTTGTCTGGACCTAAAACACCTACAAAAAGCATTCATGTTCATGTATTGTGTGGAGAAACATAAACATCGGTTTAAGGTTTCTGATATTTGCACCAGCAGCTGTTGCATTTTATTTTTAGCAGGGAAACTTTGTCTACATGAATTGCGGTACTGCACAGCTGCACAATTTCATACGTATTGCAGATTGTCTTCGTTTGATTTGAGATACTTTGTTTGCCCCCCTGGATTTTGTCTTTCTTTTGATTTGGTACTAAATCATTCTTGAGCTTAACCTGTCGTGGCCCACAGCCTCAGTGTAGAATGCAGCCGGGACAATATTTAATCAGTTATTGTGTACTCTTAGGAAAATGACTTGAACATATGAGGAATTCAAATCAAAGAATTATAGCCACATCTGAAACACTAAAACCAGCCCGTGGAGGGACAAAATAGTTCAGTTATATTATGGATGTAATGCCTCTTAATTTAACTTTGTGGTCCCACCGCTGGGTCCGTCATTACAAATGCATGTTGTGTGTCCAAGCTTTATTCAAAACCACAGAACATCTAGACATATTTTCTCTATTTGATTTAATGGCACAGCCAGAAAAATGGCGTCTCACTGGGACTGAATATTACATTCAGCATTAGTGGGATGAAGCTTAAGTGAAGCGTAATGAGCAAATACAAAATATGGACTGCACGTTACAGTTGCACAGGAGGGAAAACAATGTTGCTGTTTCTAACTTTGAAGCAACTTGGGAGGAGATGTAACGGGATTTAAAGAGTTGGTAAACCTGGTAAACAAATAGGGATTTTATTATTTAGCAGTATTGTTGAGTATTATCAACATCACCAACCAAGAACTGACGATTCCTGGGAGTCAATAATTTATAAAGTGACGTTTAACGGGCTGCATTTTTTTACAGTTTAATGATGATTTCTACACTCAATGACGACGATACAAACCGTTTAAATGAAAACTGACATATAGTGCCGCCCCTTTAAAGGGTTGAAAGCCAGTTGAAGATAAATGGAAGATAAGGGCTTGTTTTTTTTTCTTTTCTTTTAAAAGAAATCTGAACCCTACAGGTAAAGTTTGGTGCTTCAAAATTTTCGCCTGGCCTTGCTTGCTTTCTTCTTCACTGCACAGAGTAGCTTTTAACAAAGGCGCCTCGGTCTATGCACTAACATCGAGTCGCCGAGTTCGAATTAAGGCTACCACAGCCCAGTGCACAAAGACTTTTAACATTGATTTACCAGCACTGCTCTCTTTTGTGTCTTATACATCACATCTCCACCTCTGAATTAATTTACTTTCGTCCTGTCAGGCAGTGGCTGCACGATGTCTCTCTGTGGCGGCAGGCTGCGTCTGTAAATACTGAGATTGAAATTGAGCTCCTCAGTCATTAGTCGTGGCTCGAGCCACATTGGCAAGAGCCCCCTGGGGAGTTAGGTGCCTCATTTGGGATGTAATTAATCTCTATTAAAATCACATCCATCTCACTCCTTACCTGACCTACATCTCACATGCAATTTTGCGCTTCAGAACACAAAGCAGCCCAAACATCTTTGAAGAGACAGAGATGGGAGTTAGGGAAGGAGGAAGAGACAGCTACAATGCAGGAGGTAGAGATGAAAGGGTTTTAAGGGAGAGAGGGTGATGTAGGATGGTGATAGATGGCTGAGAAAGGCTCATAATCTCACTTTTGACATGTTCAAGTGTTTTACAAGAATAATGGCAGCCTATGTTTTCCCTTTAACTGCATGCTTGTCAGCGCTTGTCAGCCTTTTCTCTTTCTCAACTCCGCTCTTGCATTTCTCTGTCCTCGCTGCTGTGGCTCCATTTGACTTTACCTTCTTCATCCCTCCCTCTCCTCTCTCTCTCTCTCTCTCTCAAATAATCTAAACCAAGACTAAGCCTTCATCCACTTTATCTGTTTTCCTCTCCTAGCCTCTCGCTGGCTGACTCTGTTCTTATTGCGAGGCCAGAGAAATCCTCAGCAGATGCCTGAGAGACTGTTTGGCTGGCTGCACGCTGTTGACAGACAGCGCAGCTTTAAACATGAAAACAAGGCTATTTCGGGCAGACTTTGCAGAGATGGAATGCATGATTTTGTAGACACGCACAGAAAAAAAAAAAAAAAAAAAAAAAAAAACAGACATTTTCTTTGCACTTGTTTGACATTTTTCTCCGAACTTGTCAACACAAAATGCTCGGGGAGAACAGCATGGATGAAAAATCCACACATTTTGTTTTGCAGTGGGTTTGTCACAGTGAAGGCTTTTATGTCAAAACATTGCATATACTGCACATGAATTTGCATCATGAAACAGTTTCCATTGATCTATTCCCATTTCACTCTTATGCAGCCAAATATCCAACATTTACTAATTTCCTATATTTCACAGCACTTGCAACTGCAGTTGGTAAATTTGGCAGGGCAGAAATAGCTGGCAATATTCAAGTCATGCAGCGTCAATATTATGCAAAAAGGAACGAACCGAATCACTGCCAATCCAATTAATACCAACTTATTATGGCACTTTTCTTTGACTGAAACAACCTGAATCTTTTGAGGAGATAACAGAAATCCAGAGGTAATTTAATCAGCCAGAATAGCGCCATCATTTCCAATTAGATTAAAGGTGTACCCTTTGAGACAAATTCATTCGCTTTCCCTCCTCGCCGGCGAATGATAAAGGCGACGTGAGGTTGATTTTAACGGACAAAGGAGGAGTTCTCTCTTCTTTCTCTCGCTGTGGCTATTTTGTCTTTTGGATGCATATTCTTAGCGTGATGTTGTGTTTGTCTTCTTGTGTCTGGCTGTAGTCTTCACTCAGCCACGGGCTTTTTCATCCCCCTTGTCAGTTTCTCTGTCGACCGCTCCTATCTGTGGGCCGATAAACTTGTGCTGCGTGTGCGATCCCTGTCGCTATCACACGACGTCGGGCTGAAAGCGGCTGTACAGCGAAGTGACAGCGTGACGCCCGAGCAGACGACGGATCCTGTGTGGTGTCAGGACCGGTTTTATGTAAAATTCAATCAAACCTCAAGTGTCCTGGAGATTAATAGCTGCTATTATTCATACTTGACTCAAGGTGCTGTGTGTGTGTGTGTGAGCATATAGGTGTGGGTAAAAAAAGAACAAATGGGAAATTTAAGAAAAAAAATCTAATCAGGGTGGAAACAAATAATATTTACTGTATTATTTTGTTTAGTTTTTTGCTCATTTAAACTTGTTTTGACCAAAGTTTTGTAGTTAATGGGTATTTTTGTAACATAAAATGGTTCATTCAAAAAATAAATACCATGTGGAGGAAACATTAAAAGTTAACAAACTAATTTTAAATGGCCAAATTTAGCCATATGTAGCTATTTCTATTTTTATGCTTAATGTGTATTTTTGTAGCACTAACAACAAAAGTGGATCCGTCAAAATTGAAACCTTAAAAACTTAAATAACTAACATTAATGGACAAATTTAGACAAATATATGACATAAAATTACATAGAATTACATAGAATTGTTACTAAAGATGTTACTACTAGATATTACGAAAATTAAATTACCAAATAAGCCATCCATTTCCTGTGTAGTATTATTGATTTGAATTAGCATGTTAGTTCCCGCTAGTTTGATAGCTAAAAGGCAGGGTTGGAGGTGTCAATGAAGTGGCTAACTCATCAAATTTACTTTTAACTTTCACTTGAATATATTTTTACACCAAAAATGTTATGTCCACTTAAGTAAAATATCAGTAAAGTAACAGCAGTTTTACTTATTTACTGTTAGCATGCTAGTGTGCTAGCCCTGCAAGCTAGTTTGATGCACAGGGGTCAATTAAGTGGCTAAATTTTGAAATAATTTTTACTTTCACTTAAATATATTTTTACACCAGCGATTTTGTGTCCATTTAAATAAAATTTCAGCACAGTAGCAGCAGTTTTATTTATTTATTATTCACGTTAGCATGTTTTGGCAGGCAGCTCCTATATGCCTGGTCAAACTCCCATCAGAAGTTTCACACACACAGTAGTGCATCTAATGTTTTTTGGCCGCAGTCAAACACCATATGGGCATGCAGCTGTTACATTTTTATTGCCACAGAGTGGTGTTAGCTCTGTTTGGAGGAGCAGAATGAAAGTTCAATATCCACTCAGTTTAGGCCAAAGAGGTTGGTGCGAACACAAGGTCAACCATTATGTTACACTGGAGACTTCGTCCCCGGTCCTATCGCTTCCAATTTACTTAATATAGGAGAACTGTTCTCTTCTCTGCGCTCCAGAAGATAATCGAAAATGAAATTAAGTGGCGGCGGGGCTCGTGTCAGCGGGGGATTGTGGAGGATGTGACGGCTGAGAGCTGATGGGAGATAATCGTGGGACACAATAACCGCTGCCAAGAGGATTGCCGCGCAGTTCTTTATGGTCGTAATAACCGTCACCTTGCCTCACGCTGTAAGGTAAGTCAAACACACACACAGGCACGCAGACAAACGTGCATGCATGAATGCACCCGTACACACAAAATCTCCTGGGCGCACGCACTAATATGCAAACACAGGAACTCTAATGTTCACTCATGTTTGCACTCGTCTAGTCTCTCTTTCACACACACACACACACACACACACACACGTACACACAAGCTCACACCTATGAATTATGTCACCGTCAGCTCAAATTCTCCTCCCCAGGATGACAGTGACTGCAGCACACACACACTTAAAGGAGGGAATCTGCACTTACCCAATCATGACAAATCACCCCTTCCATTCTCTGTCTCACCTTAGGGGATTGTAAAATCAGTGTCAGCCCAGATGAGGATAAGGGCCACTCACTGACACCGAATCATTGAACCCTGCAAATGCTTTTACTTTTGTGTTGCTGGACTCTGGCTTTATTTCATTGCACTCCTTTTCGACTGCGAGCAAACAAAGTTTCTCGCTTTGGTCTCGCTTGTTTTTAATCTCACAGCTGCTCTGTTTTCTCGGGCGTCTTGTGCGTCACTCCCGGGCGAGGCAACGGCGAAGTGCGTTTAATCTGAAAATTGAAGTGGTTTTGATCTTTTTTCACTTTTCAAATTTGAACCTGTTTGCCTTCTTCATGGGAGACAAAGGCCTCAGGTTTCCGCATTTGAGTTCTTCCTCTTGTTGGCTGACTAAACACAGGGAAAGACCAGTGTCTGTCAGTACTAATTACTAATGCAAATAGGCCCAGCGCAGTAATTACATCCTGTCAACAGTGTATGCATGCATACACACGCTACAAATACATCTTTGTAGCCACCACAGGTTCTATTTCTATGTTGTTATAACCACCATCGTGGGCTAATATAGAATAAATGGGTTGAAACTTCATATTCCAGCTCCATTTCCAAATAATTAATGTCATAAGTCATTAAAAAATGAAACAAAACTTGACCCAGACTGTGCTCCTCCTACCATTAAGCCCATCATTCATGAAAACAAGACTGACTATTCAACAAATCAATATTTTGTAACACCTTGCAAAAACAATATCACCGCTCACACAGGGAAAAGCTTGTACCAGTAGCAAAACTAGTCTTCTTGCAGTTTCTGTTTTAAAAATGCAACACCACATATCTTTATTATGATGGTCTAATGCTGTACAAAAAGGAGCAAGGGAGCTATAGATTTATATTTCGAAGGACTGATCCACCCTCAGATGCGCTTACACTGTTATATATCATGAATGGTGCATTCCAGGAGTTACTTTGGGTTGAAATATTGTAATTCCCTGCCTCATCCACTTCTGTGTCGACTAGTAATTTACTACATTTCCCAAAAAGACTCTCAGCAAGAGCCAAAAATGGTGAGAAAGTGTTTTATTGAGTTGTGGATTATAGATACACAATGGATAGCAGTGGCCAAAAGAAGAGCTGGAAAGTTTTCTTTTCCATCAAAAAAGTGAGCCGTACCCCTTACTCACAACGTGACTCGAAGCTGCTTTGTATTCTGTTGAGGCTGCTGCCAGTGGAGAAATTGGTATCTCTGCCTCATCTACAATGAATTTCTCCATATAATTGTCGAACGTTAGTGCAAGATGTCGAGTCGAGAAAGAAACTCTTTGATTCTGGAAAAACTTGTACCAAAGCCTGATGCTTACTGTTGATCGTTTTAGATAGCTATCATTTTTTTTTATCCTCTCAAACTCCATTGTAGCTTCATTGGAGGTGCCTTGTTTTGGTCTTGGAGAACAAGAAATATACACCGCCAAACAGCAAAATAGACCCTGAAATGCAATATACACTACCCAC
>OMLB01018148.1:15846-30392 GCA_900302555.1 Myripristis jacobus | reverse complement strand
TTATTTTTTTTTAACAGTGTTGAAATGCTGCAGGGTGGATTTTTGCTTGAAGGCTCAGGAGTTTTGCTCAGGCCAGGGGCAATACATCCTGGAGCAGTCTACATTCACTCAGTAAATACAAACTCAGAGCTAACCCACACGGCCCACTGTTATAGTTCAAAGAATCAAATAAGAAAATGATTAAATACAACTGGTAAACAGCTCTGAGGGTAAGTCCTAGTGGTGTTGCAGAGACTCTGTGTGTGTGTGGAAGTGGCATCTTTCATTACAAAAGCCGATGTTGAACAATATGATTTGTTAGTATGGTTACACTTTTAGATCAGTGTTGTACAGGCAGCTCCGTGGGACATTGCTGGCTGCACTGTGAGGGTTTGATGCCTGACAATGGCTGTCAGAGCCGTGTGGTGCAAACTGACTCTGTGAGATGGGCATAAGCATAAACACAGCTCACAGGTTGTTGATTGGGGAATTACTGCATGGTCAATCACCGGCTCCTTTACTGCAAAGCTGTTTGCTAATCCCACTAATGGGCCCTCAAAGGGTGTATCTGATTGAGAATTTGCTCCACAACAACACACTATTTAGAGAGCAGCATATTAACGTTTATCCTGGGTTTGTTTTGAGGCAGCTGAACAGGAGTTGCTTTAACTAAGTGAGCCTGAAATGAGACAGAACTGTTGGTTAGTGATGGAAAAGGAGGCACGACGAACAACACGAGCTTCCAGAAACACGATGGCACCGGTTCCCCAATAGCAGCACCTGCGGTCTACAGTGAAATGGCAACAGAGATTACGGCCAATTAATTGTTCAACGTCAGTGTGCCACCATGTCTGCACCTGCTTAGCCCGCAAAGGCCGTAGCTTATGTGCACCCATCCAAAAATGTAGCTGTTGATTTCCACTTTTAATGAAGACAAACTGGACCCGGTTAAAGGAAGGGGGATATTCACAAATAAGCTCATTTGCACAAAAACCCATCCCTGAATTATTATTAAGACTGCCAGATATCACTAAGTTCATGCTACAAAAATATGACAGTGTAAAATGCTTGCAGCGGCATACACATCAAAAGCATGGCATCATGAACGTATAACAGTACACTAGCAGATAGTACCACTGTCCACACATTGTTGTAAATAATATTAATTAGACATATCGACCCCCATGGGGACATTTTCCTCTAGCTTGTTGCTTTTCCACAGGAAGGCACCGGGTCAGCTACAGCTCAAAGACTTGTTAATCTCGAGTCGCTATCCTGTTTAATTCACAAGGTTGCAGACATTAATCTCAGGTCGTGTGGTTTAAGGGTGGCCAGTCCCGACTCAGTGGGTCACCGTGCTCCTCTAATGAAGTGGAGCTCCTGGGGATTAAACCCTGGACCTGAAACATGCAGAAGATGCGCTCTACTGCTGAGCTGCGTCTCCAAGGTCAAGGACTAATCTACAGTCCCCAGGGATGAGGCCCAGTGGTTCATGTGCTACAGAGCAGACGCATGTCCAGACCGGCCTCCCTCACTGTTTACACAGTGTGAGCTGGGGCATCTTTGCTTTCATCCTCAGCTTGATGTCAACAGGGAGCCAAGATCTGCCTAATTTAAAACAAATAACTAAAGGTGGCGTGCAAATTATATTCACAAATGCAGTAGCACATTAGTGACTTTGACTCTCTCGCTCTAGAATTAAATAACATTAAAAGAAACAATCAGATTTAAGAAACCCACATCACTGTTATTTAGAGACCTTGTGTTTAAGGTGAATAAGGTCTCGGCTTAATGCTAGGTGAGCTTCTTGCGTGGCCTGATAAAAAGCCTCCACCATTTCACCTGCTTAATCCTAAATTGAAGGTTGAATGCCTCAGTAATAGGTGGGCTTACCTGAAACCAGCCACAGTGCAAACAGGGATCAGAAATACTCAGCCACCTTTTTGAAGTGCTAACTGATATCAAGCTGCTCCCGGAGAGAGTGGACAACAAAAGCACAGCCTCCATATGTCTGGGCATATGTTGAACTGCAGGTTGTAGGCATAAATCAAAAATGAACATTGCTGCAGGTTTTATAGTGTTTTATAATCCAGCTCAACTCTACATTATCAGACAGATTTGATGGCTGCTCTTCCCGCTCACCAATTAATTATATCAGTCAAACTAACCATGTTGGAAGACAGTGACTGAAACTGAGGTTAATGTCATGTTTTATCAATGCTTGTGTCTATAATATATGTGTCCACTTTTTTAATTGGGATTTTTATCAGGTTTATCCAAGATTTAAAAAACCTTAATCGAGATAAAGTGGAAATTGATTTCTATTTTTAGTAAATTAAATTAGATATTTTTTATATTTTGCAAAGCTGTGGAAGACTCAAAATGCACATTGTTATAAGGACAGTACATTTAAAAGAACAAGACTGATTTTTAAGGTCTGATCTTTGAATGAATGTTATTAAAGATGCACAGACACGTTGGATTTTCCAGTGATAATGCCGTGCTGCAGATGTACATATGTGGTGGCAGATGGACGGCTGAAGGCATCCAAAACATCCAGTAAGCGCGGGAGAGTGTTTCCGCGCTGAAAACACACAGAAAACACCTGTCAAGTTGTCTTTTTCAAACAGAATGAGAGAAGGTCTTCAGGCTGAGCTGGTCGATTTAACATGCGCAATCAAATAGGAGAGAGTTGGTGTTCATGTTTTTATCGACTGGCATTGGAGCAGATTTCTTTGAACTGGAGTCACTTTTTCCAGCGAGATGACGGTCAGTTGAGGTGATGCATACAAACGCTTTTACCTCAGTCCTGGGAATCTGACCCCTCAGAAATATGTCTTCCGCAAAAGATGGACACCGTGCTAAAATCAAAGGTCAGGTTAATTTATTTACATAGCCCTTAATCACAAACCTGTCTCAATGCACTTTGGGAAGAATTATCCTACCAGCTCTAGCTAATCAATAACTGATAGAACAGAGAGATGAGACACAAACACAAGGAAACCAAACACAGCACAAGACACGGAGCAGCCGATTCCAGCAGGACATGGCAGCAGGTGAGCTACCTGGCACCGCAGGCGTTCACACCCAGGGCAAACAAGAAAAACTATGAGGAAGACTTTACTGAAGCCAGGATCAGACTGGTTCGCCATTCCTGAAGTCATAAATTGTTGTGTTGTTGTGTTGTCTGTAGTGGATGTGATTTAAAATGAACTGAAATACAAGTAAAATCACTGACTTTGAAATACACCCAACAAATTGTGCACAACAAGCTCGTCAATTACAGTAAATGTAATTAGTTACTTCCACCTCTGTCATGGATAAAATAATTTTGACATGCTGAACTTATGCCGTATTACACGGTTTAAAGGGGCCGAAAGTTTGTCAGACATGTTGTTGAGACAAATTGGACAGAACTGATGTAGTCTGACCCCATCATAAGAGGAAAAAAAAAAGAGGGAAGTCACAGAGAGATCTTCCTCTGGGACGGCTGAGCATGCATTAGGTGCCAGGACAAATAGTCAAATGGATAGTAACATGCAGTGTGAAAATATCATAAATTATGGAGGGCGAAGAGATTGCCTGGAGCTATACAGTGCTCAGACTGGTTATGTGACAGTGATAATAGGTAGACTTTTAGTTTGGATTCGTCGGTTTCTACAGAATTAGCTTCAAATCACAAAGTCATAGTTGGGGATGAGGTTCTGTTGCCTGATGGCTTTCCTGCCAGCGAAAGGTTCAAATTCGGAGTAAAAACCCTTCACTGATGTAAAATAACATTCCACTCATTGCACTCAAAGTGTTTTTATCGCTGCATTTGTCAGAGGATAATGTCGAAAGGTCTGTTTTGCCTTTTAACACGGAACAGTGTGTACTCCTCTGGGATACGGGACATTCGGGACACTGCTCAGCATAATTTTCAGCAAATCATTAGAAACCCCACTCACATGCTGTCATCACATATTCAGCCTGGCAGCCTCACACTCAGTGGCCAGGGGATCTCATTTTTCCAGCTCGGTTTGTTGTTCCACAGCGGAGTGCGATGACAGCGGCAGCCGCTCGCCACCATCCAGTTACCGCCGGCCTACAAAGGATTTTGACACGTAATTTAATAGAGTTTTTAAGTGCAGTGACATCGCGCTGACATTGCCCTGCCGCGCGTATTTGAGGACGCCTTGTCATCACGGTTTGCAGATCATTAGCCTCGGCTTCCATCACAAATGCAAATACGTTAGCAGGTCTTGTCTGCCATCACATATGCAAATAAGACAGGTAAGCTCACTACATGGAATAATGATGTATGACTTAATGGTGAGTCTTACTAAGAGCTGCAAAGCTGAGACTGAGACTGACACATTTAGCTATCAGTGAACTCTCACATCCCCATAAGTAGATTATTTGGTGGTGGAACAAGAATGGGTCTGCCAGTGGAATAAAACTTGCACATTACCCTTTCAATATTATTCTATTGACGGAAGTGACAGAGCTGTGATGGATTTAGTGTGATTATGTCGCTCTGTAATGACAGATGAGGTGCTAGCGGTTTGTTTATGGGGCAGTTTGTTCTTATGTCGCCATTTGGAAGTTTCGTGCACAAAATCAGCCAGCAAAGGTTTTCAACTGGAGCTCAATTGCTAAAAAAAAAAAAAAAAAAAAAAAAAAAAGGAAAGAAAGAAAAGAAAAAAGGAAAAAAGGCCCCTGGGATTTGTTAGCTTGCAATGTTGTGTACCATACACCGAATATATTTTTACAACACGCATATTCATAACAAGCTTATCATAGGATCGTTTCATAAATCAGACCTCTGTGGTCACAGTAATTCTCTTATTGGTGCTGTAATAATGATTATGGTAATGAAAGCCTTAATGATAATGACTGTCATCAGTAATAATGAAATCGGGCCAAAATTATATTGTAGCCCCTTTTTAATTTCCCTTGGGCTAATGTTACATCTTCAAATATAGATTTAATTTACAATGACCGCTGTAACTGTGTTTTTATGGGATTGTCAGTGCTTGACCAAGGCCAAAGTGAGACTTTTGCGGTGCTGCAGAGAGATTTTAACATTCGACCTCGTTTCACCGGTTATAGCTTTAACAGTCAAATCAAAATGTCCAGAAGAAAATCATATTGCCTTGATTTTCCGATGCCTACAAGTTTGAGACCAATAAAACAAATGTTTCCTTCCAGTTAGACAGCAATGTCCAGATCAGATCTAGATCTTTAAAATCCTTTTCAATCTTAAATACTTTTGAGTGGGAGCCTTTCTTGCAGACTTGGTGGTGCACAGACTAAAACAAGGGCAACACAACCTCCCAGTTAAATGCTCCTGGCTGGAAAATAACCTGTGTCTGGTGCATTGGATCAAACATGCAAACTCCTGGTTATGCTGCCTCTAACCCTGAGGCCAAATAGTCTAATTCTATTCCTCTTCTCTTCTCTTCTCTTCTCTTCTTCTCTGACACATTTCAGTTCTGACTGAAGACCGTGGCCTGCAGGGCAGTTATGGATAAGACTAAAAACAAGAGTCTCTCCATCTTATTTAGTGCTCCTCTGTTGAAGCCCATTTGCTGGCCATCCTCTTGGTAAGCTATAATGGCTCTTTACTGTCAGCACTTTAAATCCTTTGGAGACCCGCTGTCCAGCACGCAGCAGGTGAGGTCAGGACACGGAGAGCAAACAAATGATTCTTACGGGAAATTAAAGGTAGAAAAATATGATGCAGTTATGAGAGATGCAGACAAAGTAATCCGATGCAGACAAAGTAATCCAACCAAATGCACTTACATCAACTAAAGTCTAAATAGCATGTATTAACTTGACTCATACTGGCAGAGAAATGAAAAGAGGGCATTGCATTTACTGCGTTTTCTGAGTGTAGTTTCACAACGACCACATCAACACAGCCCTCGGTGAATTTTCTTGAGGTCAACATATCAATAGTGGACTTCAATTCTGATTAGCCTTTAACCAAGCAAGTCAATTAAGAATAAATTCTTAATTTGCAATGACAACCTGCCAGGGGGCAGTATGCCTCTTGATGGGAACATATCGAAAAAATGGAAAAACAAATTAAATCTAGGGATGGTAGTTGTTGTCTTGTTATTGCTTCGACCAATCTGAAAATATATTCACACATATCATGTCATGTACACCGAGGGGTTTGCACAGGCACATTTTTCAACCCTTCTCACACCTAACAGCCACATCACTCAGTCTCCACCTGCGCCTGTTTTCATCAATCAATATTGCAGTGGCACTACATGGCACAAAGTCAAACAGTGTCCTCTTGCTGAATGAATTGGCAGAAGAAGCTGGGAGATTAGATTGCATCTCAGGAATGCTAATTCACCAGGAGTCTGGGTCTAGGGATGTCGTGATTAAAGACTCAATTTCCCAGAGGTCAGTGTGGTGTGATCACATATTACCACTAACTGATGGAGTGTCTGTGACATCTGCACTTTGACGATATGGCTGTCACAAACAGTGACATCAACACCCCTTACACGGAATAGAGAATCAGCCTGCTGCCTTGGATTAAATATACTTATCTAAACATAAACGTACAGGTCCTTTCATGCAGTTGAGGAGTTCTCCAGAAACTGAGCCACGCTATCAAAGTGCTTATTCATGGTTTAGTTTATGCAAGGGATGAAGGAGAGAGGCCTACAGCATCTCTGGTATGAACGGTTAAGCCCTGAAACGCTGACATACAGTATTATCTTCACATAACAGGAAACCTCGCCTCGCATTATCCCCTACATGTGTCCCAGTGGAAGGCATTTCAGTGCAGAAGGCTTTAATACCATTGTGCTCAGCTGCGCCGGGGCTGAGTCGCACTGACAACGCTCAGAGAACACAGCACTCACTCAATTCTCTGAGTTTGGTTTATTAAAAGCATTTCATCTCATGTCACAGAACATAAACTACAGTTACAATTACCACTCTAACTTATGTAAATGTAATATAAAGAAAAACAGACACATAAAATAATACCACAGCCGACATCAGACAACCGACACGACAGCATAAAAACATACATACAGGTTGGTTTCTGTTATTTGATGTAACATTCATTGTTGGTGTTGTTGATTGATTTGTTTATGAGTGTGCACCTCATTTTATCCAATAACAGCGCAGTTTCATATGTTCCTAGAATATGAAATACGTTCTCATCAATAACAGCTTCACCACAATGGCCACTGATTTGTTTGTGGCCGACACAGGATTTCAAATGGTACAAAGCGGCCAAACAGTCAATAAAACTATAACTAGACGCTGTGCAAGTGAATTGAAATACGAAAAAAAATACAGTGTGTGACCCAGGACACACCTCATTTCCTGACTGGATCCCTGCCACAAAATAAATACTTCAAGACTGAACAGGTATGACAAGTTGAAGTTGCATCTTGCTTCCTGATTTCTAGCTAGGAAGAGACTGTATGCTCCTGAGAGCCTGAATTGGGATTACAGCACATGCAAGCATTTTTTTTTTTTTCAAACGCACACATCTGGCACGCTTCCAGTTCTCAGCACTATGCACATCCTGCGATAACGCTCTTTCCTCTCCTTTGTTTCTCTAGGCTGCTGGCTCCCATTTCTAATTGGCTACAGTTCCCCTGAGCGAGTTAGCTGATTGGTGCTCCACTGGTAACAAGTTTGTAGTAGGCTCCCTTGAGGGCCATGAGTTGATCATGTGTTCCCTTCTCGATCACGAAGCCTCTGGACATGACGGCGATAATATCCGAGTTGTGAATGGTCGATAGGCGATGGGCGATAACGATGCACGTCCGGCCTTCCCTGGCTTTATCCAGGGCGTCTTGCACGGTCTGGGATAAGACACAAACACACATCATGAACACACACGCAGTTTACACTGACTTCCCGCGCGAGCATACATGCAGTAACCAGCATACGTCATCCCACACAGACGCACATACACATAGGGTTTGCAATTATGATAATTTCACAGTCATGCCTTGATTACTATCATTAGAACGTCCTGATGGATCCGTGCACTGCAGAAGCCCCTTTGCTCCACAGCATGGTTCAGCCATTTGAGCTCATGGACCGTGTTCAGTTTACAGACGCTCTACTGGAGGGTTGGTGTGAACTGTGAGCCACTGGTGATAATAATAGCAATGATGAATGATAATGATGTTAATGATAATAATAATTAACTGGCTGCTCTTTTTTTTCTCTCTCTGTGCCTGAAGAATATCAAGCAGCTATATTGTGCTGCGAATTTGAAGCGTGTGGATTCCGGGGTGCCGCTGGAAGGAGAGGATCAAGGGAAACTCTACCTTCTCGCTTTCGGTGTCTAAAGCAGAGGTGGCCTCATCCAGGAGCAGGATCTTGGGGTCCCGTATGATCGCCCTGGCGATGGCGATGCGCTGCTTCTGACCGCGGGACAGCTGTGAGCCCTGCGAGCCCACGTTGGTGTCGTATTTCTAATGCAGCAAAGGTCCAAGAACAAAATTCAGATTACTGTAGCTCGACACAGAAGGCATGAAAGTACAGATTACACCTTGCTGATACCTAACTGGAGTCCCCTTTGCACAATCTGCACCTCAGCTGTCTTAAAGCTTAAAAATCCCTCTCTTACTCATCTGCATCTCCTCCTTGGTGACTGGAATAGATTCAGTAAGGGAAATCAATCAGGGGTAATGGCTTTCACCTAGACAGACCTAATCAGAGCACTTCATGAAAAGAGCATCTAAATACAAGGTACATAATGTGCAAGATATTGACATATTGTAACATCAAAAGAACATCATGTAAAGATTTCTAGTTCTTCAAAGGCACAGTTAACCAAAAAAGACATTTTCTTACTTAATCCTGGTGCAGTCTAACCATCCTGATAGTGTCTGTGTGATTTGGCAGGGTTTCCAGTCTGCCAACACTCAAATACAATGGGGCTGGATGAGTACTGTTTTGTGGAGCTCAACCCATCGCAAATTTACATATGAAAAAATCAGCAACAACAGCTCTTTCCAAAAACAATGGCAAGGTTACCACGCATAATCCACAGCCTTAAGGGGTGAATTTCATTGGGAGCTATTTCCTAATGAAGAGCTCTGGCAAACTAGGTGTATCTGCGACTAATTCATATTCATTGTATGGTGTGATAGATACAGTTTCCTCACCAAATCACACAAAAACAGCCTGGATGGATAGAGTGCACTGGCAGTGAGTGGGAAGAAATCTTTTTTTTTTTTTTTTTTGTATTTTGTGTGAACTGTCCCTTTAAGGCATAGAGAGAAAACCAAGGTGGCTCGGTGGTGCACCCCTCAGAGAATGTCTCAGCTGTGTGTCTGAAAGCGCTCACTGGCTGTCTAAACAAATAGTACCTCAGGAAGTGACATGACAAAGTCGTGAAGCTGGGCTTTCTTGGCAGCGGAGATGACATCATTCATGCTGACGTCTCGTGAGTTGTCGCCGTACTTGATGTTCTCGGCGATGCTGCAGTCGAACAGGATGGGCTCCTGGGATACGATGCCAATCTTGGAACGCAGGAAGGGGACGTTGACGCGAGACGAGTCATGGCCGTCAATCATCTGCAGGAAATGATTGATTTCACCATTAGAGCAAAGCGATACCATAATAAAAGGCTGGAAATACAATCAGCGTAACGAGCCATTATATCATAGCCTCCGTCATAATTTCCGTCCTGTTGGAAGTCCTAATGATGTTAAGGTGATGCTGTCCTTTTCAAAATGTCCGGCAGAGCACCAGGACTTTTCTGATTCCAAACCACTTCCAACTCAATTAAGGCCCTTTGCATGTTGGCTGTGATCCTTCACTGGCACAAAGGCAACCTGCGAAACCCAGGTGACGTGCCTTGAATACATTTTAAAAATAAAACGGAGAGGAAGCATAAATCTGATTAATAAATTAATTAAAGTGCTGTGAGAGTCAAAAATACCAATCAACAAGTACACTAAATGTGCAGCAGTGAGCTTTTGACATTGGCGTAGAGATATATCGACAGCTCAGAGGTTTCACAGAGTGTATTGACATTCAAGGTGCAAGGGCAATAGGACCTCATTATAGTGCAAAGCAACAGCGCAAGATACACCGTGAAAAGCAGACTCGCTCAACATTATCAGTCATTCATTTCAAAATGACACCTACTCTGATGTGAGGTGAGTGCTGGCTCAAAGTCAGATCTCAACTTAATGATACCGTAATCTATCTCTGTGGTTTTCAAAGTGAGGTCTGCGGACCCCCGGGGGTCCTTGAGGGGTATCCAGGGGGGCCTCAACAAAATGAGGAATATTTTAATCTCACTAAAATTGAATATACCTTCCAACTATGGCATTTTAATGATTTAATACTTGAACAAAAGACTCCCGCACAGTGCCTGCCCACTTCAATAACCTGACGAAGCTCTCTGTACCAAAATGTTGTTGTTAAATATCTCTTACTGCAAGTGGAGTGGACAGTGTGTGGGAGTCTTTTGCTCTGTCTATGCTGACCTACAGTCTACTCCTACACACCTGTCAATCCATAGGTGTGCAAATGTACCACTCTTTTAATGATGTAATACTTAATATAAACCAAAATATCTTCATATCACGGTCCTTAGGGCAAAATCACCTCAAAAGGGGGTATGCAGATTAATCAAAGTTGTTGAATTTGAGTTACAAACTAGCAGAGGATGTAATCAATCAATAACCATCTGTGCATTTCTGTATTTAAATACTGGGACAACAATTCACCAGATTTTTATTGTGTGCATGCAGATTTTTCTGATACACACTTTTCATATTATATCATTCATAAATAATGTAAATGTAGTGCTACATTATTTTTGTTTGTGTTTGTGTGTGTGTGTGTGTGTGTGTGTGTATTTCCATATTCTCCTCACCACTCGGCCGTGGTCAGGATCGTAAAACCTCTCCAGCAGCTGGACGCTGGTGCTCTTCCCACAGCCACTGCTGCCCACAAAGGCCAGCGTCTGGCCGGGCTTCACTGACACGTTCAGCCCATTCAGGACCTGGATGTCTGGCCTGGTGGGGTACGTGAACTTACAGTCTATGAATTCAATGTCGCCTCGGAAGTCATTCTGGAAACAAGCATGGAGGGAGGAAAAAACGGGGGGAAAGGGGGTGCAGAGGAGAGCCATGTCAGTATGCTTCTGTGTATGTTAGGGTGCCATCTCCTGTCCACAAGAGAGAGGTTAGACCCTCCACCCATACAGTGCATATTATACAGCATAGTAATTTGAAAATGAACTCCACACATGCATATAACACAAATGAATGCTATAATTATTGCAAACACATTTAAAAATAGCCATACTGTTTTATGAAAATTGATACAAAGCACTAACTTATGCCCATATCACATCAATCAAAAAATATTACCACCTACCGGTTGCACCCCACACACATTCTGTGTAGTGTATGTTAATGGCCTCAGTAATTAACAATACTTATTTAATCTGTCTCTTCCTTCCATCCACATCACTCCTTCATGATTGAAATGCATTTATCCAGTGAAATCAATTGGGAATCCCACTTTTCAAGTGGATTCTCTTTGAATCAGACATTGAAAAAGTAGGCAGTCCTCCAGCAGAACACTTACAGTAACATATAGACAATCTCATACCCATTTGTCTCCCTTGTTGCTGTAGACATTAATCTTGGGCACGCGGTCAAGCAGTTGGAAGAAACGCGCTGCTGAGATTTTGGCCTTGGCATAGTCTGGGGTGTAAGACGAGGCTCTGCCAAGGGCCGTGCCGCTGGTAACGATGGCAGAGATGACCCTGACACAGAGACCAGCAAGAGAGGATCAGAAAGTATACTGCAATTTATCGTCCACTACAGTTCTGCCAAAAGCTGACTGGAATTTGTTTCTCCGACTACACAGGATTTTTTTACAGACTTTATACACAATTGTCCAGAACAAAACTGGTTTAATGGAGCATCTAGACAACAAATAATAAATTCATCCTCTCACCTGAAGACCAGGCTGAAGTGGAGACCCTCTTGTCGCACCAGGTAACCTCCAAATCTGTAGGAGGCAGAGTTGGCCAAGAAGATAATGCACTGCGAGAAGCCGTAGCAGGCGCCGTACACGTTGGACTTTTTTATGGCCGCATGGAAGGGAGCGTCCAGCTGGGCTTCATACATCTGCACGAAATTCTTCTCCTTCCCCAGGCCAGCAATAGTCCTGATGTTGCTTAGAGCCTCCCCTGAAATCTGCACAAGAAATGCTGGATTCAAACTGGGATAACTGTGAAAGAAGGAGATAATGCAAGTGGAATTGCCAGTTTTGTCAGGCAGGGGGTCAAATAGGGGCTGCAGATAATGCTTGGCGTGTGTTTTAAGAGGGAGAATAGCATATAGATAAACCATTTTCTCCCCTCTTATCTATATCCTCTTTCCTGATGCTGCAATAACCCAATTTTCCCCATAGGGATCATTAAAGTTTCATCTCATCTACTCTATTTGGAGGACCGAATGGGTGGGGTTTACCGCATCAGGATAATTAAGATAGTGTGCAGCAAGTTCACAGTAAATTGACTTTCAAATACTTTCCTTTGATTATGGAACTTTCTGCCATTCGCTGTATTGTCCTCTGTGGCAAATCACATCTGTCTGCCGCCAAGAAGGGCTAACATAATCTTATAACACAACCTATGCTTGAGAACCACACAGGCCACCTCGTAGAAGCTTTTATCCAAATAACTTTCAGTGCCATGTGTGGGAATTGGACCTTACAGTGTTAGAGCCATACTTGGCTCAACAAATTACAGAACCACTTAAAAAATACTACTGGACCCTGATTTGACTCCAGCTTAAGGCTTTTCTTCAGTGGCTGTACAACAACAGAGCTGAAAACTGCATCCTAAAAATAGGCACTATTGTTATTGTTACACTTTCTCTTATCTGCTGACAGAAACAGCTGATCTTCCTCTGCTCCTGAGGGTTTGGCAGGGTGCTTGTGATCACGTTTTGACCTTTCAGTGAATATCTGGATGTTGTATCCCCAGTATTTATAAATGAAACTGGAGGCTGTGCTTGCACCATAAATCAAACAGCATCTTACCTGTCCGGCGGCCTCCATGGCCTGTTTGTCCTGCTTGGCGAAACCTGTGAGCATTTTAGCCTGGAAGCCTCCCGACAGAGCCAGGAATGGCAGGAAACACAGGATGACCAGAGTGAGCTTCCAGCTGAAGTAGAAGGAGATGATGATGGCCACGCCAATGTTGGTCAGGGAGTTGACAATCATGCCGATCTGTGAGCCTGTTGCCTGAACGGAGGACAGGTGGATGAGGAGGCGGATTTTGTACCCAACACAGCGAGTCTATCTCATTTGCAAGGAAGCTGTGTCATTAGGTAGCATTTTTAAGAAATATGTAGAACTGTCTAATTTAAGTAAGACACATGGGACACACCCTAGTTAGTTTTCTTGATTTGGCAAAATTTTAAGGAAATGAGTGGAAATATTGAGTAGTTCCTTCGCCGCAGAGTTCCTTTGCTGGTTAGGGCCAGTGAATCAATTATGCAAAATTGCCAAGAGTCGATTGAAGAGAGGACCCTTTAGACTCAACTCAAGGGACTGAATTACATTAGTTAAAGACTGGTATGCATCCACTGCCTGAAAATGTGCTTTTTATTTGGACACACTGGTCCTGGAGCCTATCCCAGTCACTGGGCGTAAGGTATGGAAACATCCTGGACAGGTTTCCAAGTCCATCACAGGGGCAGTCGCCATATTTCTTTGTCTAAATTAAAAAAACTTTTAGGATAAAATAGGCAACTAATAAGAAACGTTCCTAACTAGGTAGTATGGTGATAGGAAGCTTCCTTGCAAATGACACAGACCCAATGTGATAGGCGATCTGATGCTTGCCAAAAGAACGAAGCTGCGCTTGCAAAACGTTTTTATGGGGTGTTTTAGCAACCTTAAGTGCCAGATAGGTGGAATTTTGCACATGAGGCAACACAATGAGGGCAAGAATGTTTAAAAAACTGCATTTTAGTATTTAAGTTAAGAGTTAATACACTCCTCTGAGACTGACAGCTCACCTGACATTATCTCAGTTGTCTCATTGCAGTTGACCCCACCCATCTGATATAAGTCAAAACAAACTATGGATCATTTGCAAATATTATTTGACAGAGCTCTGCTTCTTAATTTAACAGTTGCTGTACTGACTGTGAGCACTACAAAGAATAATTCATCTTTAATGGACATTAATGAGTCTATAAAAAAAAACAGATTTTCCCTTAAAGCAAGTCGAATCTGGAATAATTTAATTTCTGTTGTCACATTAATTTGTTTTTATTCCTATAAGTGGAACACCCTGTTATATTCAGCCTTGTTTCAAGGCACTGAAATGTGAAACTTTATGTAGTAAAACTGCACTGCAACTGTGCAGTTATCTCACTGCAGTGGCCAAATTTTTCACTTAGGAAGAGTAAAATTTTAAGGCTGCATATAATATTAAATCAGTAAAGCCTGGGTATTTTTTTCAGACTCACCCCTTGGACCTGTGAGGCGTCAGTGGCGAGACGCGTGGTCAGCGCTCCTGGGCTGTTCCTGTGATCATCAAA
>OMLB01018148.1:0-15826 GCA_900302555.1 Myripristis jacobus | reverse complement strand
CCGATCTCCTGGCCCAGCATGGCTTGGAAGCCCAGCCGCCGCAACCTGCGGGTCAGCAGTTCTCCAGACTTGGAAAAGGCATATCCCTGCAGACATAAACAACACGCTTTTATTTAATGTTATTAAATTACAAATTACCATCAGGGTGGTCATCATCATAATGCAATGCATTAGTGTTGCCTGTGGGGAAATTCTCTTTTCGCCCACCCCTGTCTCCACAGAGAGGTCGGAGCGCCGCATCAGCTACAGAGTAGCTGCAGAGTTGCTCCAAGACACCTCAGCAGGGAGGATGCTCACAAATACTTGGACTTGACCCTGAGTCCTCCAGGTGAAGGGGAGTCAGCCATTAGTTTTCATAATTATAAAATTCCTCCTCATCATCAGCTCACCCTCTTGAACTATCTTTTTAATTTCCTAAGTAAAGGAACTTGACTTTCTTGACTTTCCAATAACCTTTTCTTGTGAATGAATAGGGGCATGGATGCAATGAGGCAACCAGTTTTGGAAAAGCAAACTGCTTACCTGCAGCAACTGGGTGCAGAAAGACGTCACACCAACCATGACAAAGAACAGGCAGATGCTATCAATCTCCTTCCTCTGGACCACAGGATCTATTATGGAAAATGTCTACACACATACACACATAGCCATACAAGTAGATACAAGTACAGACATACATGTATACATGCAAATAAATAAATGTATACATGTGAAAACACAGTTTTCAACTTAACCTATCACTCGCTTCTCATTAAAATTAATGCAAAACAATGTTTATTTTTTATGTTTTCTTTCTCTCAAACATCCCATATCTTCCACTGGGGAATTTATAGGACTGTGCTGAAAAGACAGAGCAGGCCTACCCAGTCTGTCACACCGTTCAGATCACTATAAAATGTAGGTCAAATCAGTAACCGTTAGATCTGCAAGGACAAGGATGCTATTCTGTGATAGATGCCTTAATGTTACCCATTCAAAATGGCATTATTGACCAATATACTCTTATAATATACTTATTGGAAACACCCCTCCATGGTCTATCAATGGGGCAAATGGCTCAACTTCAACAAGGGGATGGAAAACTGTAAATTACAAAACAAAAGGAATCCCATCTCCCTTCCCTCTGATGCAAGTCCTTTTTTGCCAAAAAATGTATTTTACAACACACAGTCTAAAAGACATTGGGACTAACAATTTGCATAGTGTTTCTTTGTTGTTTTAGGGTGGCATTCTGCTTATCCATTGGTAAATGAGGCAAAATGAAGATACATGGAGAGCAGCTCCAGCGACACTGGAGCTTAACACCGTGTTCAGGCAGCACGTGTCACGTCAGGGTGTCAGGCAGTAAACTCTATCTTTTCCACTTTAAATAGCATGTCTGCTCACACTACTCGCATCCATCAAACACTTGACGCTGACGCTTGGTTCAGGCTGACGGTGATGGATGCGCAAGTTCTATTTTTTGATGCGACGCACATAGTTTTTGGGAAGTCCCGCCACAGGCCCCGACTTTCTCCTGTCAGAAAATGCGGTATAAACACAAAACAGCTTAACAGCTGTGAGTCCTAACATATGCCGTGATGATGGATTGTATGTGAACAGCAAGGGAAGCTTGACTCTAAAAAACTGACACTTTATATCTGAGTGTGTAAGATGTAATGGGAATGAAGTGTGCTCTCCCTCTTCTGTGCTGGATTTCTCCCTGTATACTTGTTTAACAACACCAAGTCTACAAAGAGGCTCATAGTCTTTTATCTTTAGGGGCAGATATTGAGATCTGGTGGCTAACATTTCTGTCTTAGATCACTGATTTTTTTTTCCCCTCTCTATTAAACTCAACTGAAGCTGCACTGAAAATCTCCCTCAGTGACATCAGTGGATTCACTAACTAGTTAGTTAGCTGCAGAATAACAAAAATATAACGTCAAACAATAAAACGGCACCAGAAACACAATATTAATCGCCAGTCCAAGTTTTTAAATAGCATTTATCTGTTTTAGGCTGGATTTTCCCCTTAATGTTTCAGATAAGGGATGTTTCCAAATCTCCTCATCTTAGCGGTTCATTTCAGTGTGAAATGTATGAAGGCGTATACTTTTCATATGATGGATAACATTCATATTTCAAGCAATTTGGATCCACTATGGAAAGGGTTAGTTAAGTATATTGTAAAAACAAAACAAAAAAAAACATTCTGATGAGGGCTTTATGCTTACCGCCAGTATCTGACTGAACAGTAGAGAATAGACAGGGTTGACCCCTCCGTTGACTGCAGCCCCAATGGACCCAAAAACCATGTAGTGCCACTCAGGTGCATTGTATTTCAGGATCCTGGCAACTGGGGCAGGCTCGATGGTTTCTTCCTCTTCCTCCTCTGGATTAGCACTCTGGCCATTCACACGGGAGTATGTAAATATAGATGAGCAAACACACACGCTCACACAGATTACCAGGAAAATTTCAAACACACGAGACACATGGGTTACAACACCACCCAGTCTAGCATGCGACCGTGAGGTTGTTCACCAGCCTAAGCCGCTCCCACATGAACTTTCACACCTTGGTTTTGTTTCCCTGTGACGCAGAGTACGCTCTGGGGCCGAGCTCTCCGGCGACGGGAACAGAAGAATCGGGCACGAGGTTGGACAGCTGGGACCTGGTCCTCTGGCGGATGGAGGCTCTGCAAAAGTCAAAAGCACAAAACTTTTTCTGGTTGGCTGCTGTTTCTAATATCTGACACCTCTCACACAAGATAATGCAGGAATATTCTAGGAGAACAGGAATGGATTGTAATTCTTCTACTGTCTAACCCTGATTGGTGATACACTAACTCAAGCTTCATGTACTGACTACGGACTGTGGATGACAGACTCAGCTAAATGCCCAAGATGTTAAATTAAATTAAATATACATGGGTATAAGAAAACTCAATTACCAATTTACCAATTTCTACAATGACAAAACTCAATTTCAGCAATGAAACAACTACTGTAACACTCCAATTTAGATGCACAATCATGCATATGTGAAAAGACATTATAAGCAAATAAGCAAGTGGAAAAGTGAAGGAGCTGATTAGAATGTGTGTGTGTGTGTGTGGTGTGTGGGTGTGTGTGATACCTCAAACTGGCACGGTAGCTGCCTGCCCTGCTTAGATTTAGCTTCTCTGGCTCTTCTTCATTGTCAGCCACTACAAGAAGAAATGCAAGAGTGAGAGATAATCACTTAGTTGCCAGTATGCATCTTTACATCATTAGATCCTCACAGTTTCTGTATGCCGACAGGTAATCAGATCCAAAGTGGAAGGCAAAGTAAAGAAACAAAACTTCTCTCTTGAGCTGGACCTACTTTCCCGAGCCTTCTCATTGAGAGCCTTGTCTCCTTGGCTCTGGAGGGTGACGAGGGTGAAATAGACTCCCTTCCTTTCCAGCAGTTCCGCGTGCTTGCCTCTCTCCACAGCCCGGCCATGCTCAAAGCCCACAATCACATCAGCATTCTTTATGGTGGACAGCCGGTGGGCAATAGAGATGGTGGTGCGGCCCATGCGTACCTAAGTGCAAATCAAAGATGTCTCGGTCCATCCTATCTCCATTTCCCTGTTGTCAGCTGGAAACTGTCTTACATTGGTTTTTCAGAAACTACAAAAAGCCACCTTCATCTTAACTTGGCTGCCTTGCATTTTTGAGCTTATGCATTTGGTTTTGACAAATCAATGAACCTCACAACCAAGAAAAAAAAAGTCTTTATTTAAAGGACTTATTTGATGCCGAAGTCTCAAAACAGATGACCTTGTCAAAACGTTGTTGGCTCTGAAGTGAAAAATAAATGAAATGATCGTCTAATTCAAAAAAAAGTTTTTGTTTTGAGAAGATTTCAGAGAGCCAAGGATTATAGATTTTCCTCAACCCACACAGCATATAATCCTTAGCGCCAGTTAACCATAAAAATCACAAATTAAAAGATGAAAAACTGCATTTACCGCATTTTGGCCACCGGACATTATTTATTACTTCAAAGATCATGCCATATGATGTGCTATGCATTGCAGTTATTGTGCAAAATCACATATGACACATTAGAAAAGCATAGAAGTGATTGAGTGGATTAGGCGGTAGAGGCTCACTGGGATTGAACCTGAGGCTCTACTGTCACTGGACAGTTTCTCTGACCAAATAGATTTCATCCTATAACGTTATATACTCAAAAGCAGAGGTCAAAACCACAGCTGATGCAGTACAAAGGTCATTCAGGCTTACTTTATCCAGGGCTTCTTGAACAATGGCCTCACTCTCGTTGTCGAGGGCTGAGGTCGCCATGTCCAGCAGCAG
Source organism: Myripristis jacobus (assembly GCA_900302555.1). Lineage (NCBI taxonomy): Eukaryota > Metazoa > Chordata > Actinopteri > Holocentriformes > Holocentridae > Myripristis > Myripristis jacobus. Next base: position 11,498 of record OMLB01018148.1, on the reverse strand, counting down.
GATACGAGGGTTTCTGACCAGCGCCCGGGCGATGGCGATACGCTGCTTCTGTCCACCACTCATCTGACCTCCGCCTTCTCCCACTAAGGTCTCAAATTTCTGTCAAATTTCACATTACAGAGAAAGTTATTGATCTAATTTGCGGCTGCTTCACCCATAAATGCAATTCTTACCAAATTTCTTTGTAATGTTCTATATTCTCAAACTATAGTTTTGATTGTTGTCAGACAAATTCCCAGTGGCGCCTCACCTGTGGCAGGTCCATGATGAAGTTGTAGGCGTTGGCCTCCTTGGCGGCCTTGATGATGTCATCCATGTTGACCCCGGGTCGCCCGTAGCGGATGTTCTCGGCGATGGTGGTGGCGAAGAGCACGGGCTCCTGCTCCACGATGCCAATCAGCGAGCGCAGCCATTGGATGTTCAGCCCTCTGACGTCATGACCATCAAGGGTCACCTGAGATCGAGGTCGGAGAGAGCCGGTGGTTTTGCTAACACTGATGGATGATGCCATTAAAGCACTGGGCCACTTAGCTGTGGCACATGCAACAATGCTAGATTTAGGTGATAGGGCTGTTATTCCTGCACATAACTGCCATATTAAGGAGGTTATTTGCTTGATGAGGAGTTGAAGGGAGTAAGGAAGTGAGGGGTATAAAGAAATCTAATTTCAGTAAAAGTGAGAAATGAGGCTATTAAGACCCATTGGCTGAATAATGTAACAGATTATCATGTACTTCTATCACCCTCTGGGGATGGTTATTTTTGTCAGGACTAGAATAAAGCTTAAAAGGAAGGAGGTGGCAGCTACAATGTGTCAAGGGAGCGCTCAGTCTCAGCATCTGACATGAGGAACGTAAGACTTCTTCAGGATGTCACACTGACAGAAGGAGTACAGTATATCACATGACTGCCGCATGCGCTCAGAGTTTGGGTTTAACTAGAGTATATGTGACACAAGCATGCGGCACCCACCATGCCCTCTTTAGGATCGTAGAAGCGCTGGATGAGCTGAACAGCGGTGCTCTTCCCGGCTCCACTGGGCCCCACAAACGCCGTGGTCTCCCCAGACTTCACCGCAACACTTAGCTGGTCCAGGATCTGAGCAGAAGTGACAATGACACCATGGCAACAATGGGACTGATAGAAGTGACAGCATGATTTATGCTTTCAGAAACATCTTCACTGAGCATAAATCCGTATCGACTTAAAGGTGGAGTCAGCAATTCCCCTTTTCTTGTGCAAGTATAACTCCCTCTGTTGCTGATTGGCTGGAGGTGGGCTGTGTACAAACAACATTTTTTTTTAGCACACAGTGATGCCTGCTGTCAATTAAGTAATGTTATAAATGGAGAAGTGCTGGAGTACCTTGACTTCAGGTCTGGCGGGGTAGTGAAAGGTCACATTGTGAAACTCTATATCACCTTTGACTCTATCAAGTTTATATCCAGCCTCTGACAGACAGTCAATCTCTGGCTCCTGGCAAAGACATGTTTCAAAAATGACAACTGTCATTAAATGAGTCACAGACGAGGGGTGGATACATTTCTTGATTTTCATGGGTCGTTGCAAAAGCGCAGCATCAAGCGTCCTCACCCTGTCAATCGTCTCAAATATGATGGTGGCAGCGCCCCGACCTGCAGCGAATGCTTCCAGACATGGGGACGCCTGGCCCAAATTCATAGCTGCTATCAGCACACCGAAGAACACCTGAATGGCAAAGCAGCAGAAACAGTAAAGAGATGTATGAAAACCTTTTAGTTTGACGCTTAAGAAAAAGCATTAACACTTTGTCCTGCTACCCTAAAGTATGCACTGTGTGGACTGGTAATGTTTCAGCTTTAAAAATGTAAAGTAGGCACCACAAGCATTCGGCACAATTTTGCCTGAACATATTTAGCTGACCTAGAAATGTAGAGGATAGGGGTGAAGTTTTTTTTTTCTCTGGAGCTTTCACAGGGCAGCATTTTTTGTCTTGTCTTGTTGATTTTTCCAGTCATAAAAAATTGGAAATAGGAGAGTAGAACTACAAAATGCACTTGTGAGGCAAAGAAATACCAAGGGGCTTATGAATGCATCTTGACATCTCACCCTAAAAAATAAAACAAACGACTCTCAGGGTGAGTCTTTCTCCAGGAAGTGTATGAATGAGGTGAACACAGCTAAAAAAATAAAAAATAAAAAAGATCATGTGTGTTTAACAAACCATCCAATTGCAAATAAGTGGGTTTGCCCTTTCATTGAGTTATACCTGTAGTAAAGTTCCTGGTGTGTATTCTGCAGTGTCCACCACCAGAGTGGAGCCGTACCAGAACGCCAGAGCATAGCACAAGAAGATGATGAACCAGATGTATCCGGTGAAAAAGCCCATGATCAGACCTTTCCTGATGCCCCAACGCTGTGCTGAGATTAAGTTCTTGTCATACCTGTGGAAGAAGAGAAGACCTCACCACAACTCAGCTCCAAAAAAAAGTTATTTTTTGGGGAATATCTCACAAAATTTTACCTTTCCACTTCCTTCTTCTCTCCGCCAAAAGCAGCCACAGTCCTGATGGAGGAAAGCACCTCGTCAGCCACGGCTCCGGCTGCAGCGTAGGCCTGCAGCTCCATCCCCGTCAGCTTAGACACAAACTAGAAGCAGGGAAGGCAGACGGATGCAAAGTTAACAGCTTTGAAAGTGGGGAGAGGAGAGATCCACAAAATCCAGCAAAACAAAACAGTCTCACCAGAGCCATAAGAGCGGTTCCGACGCCGATCAGCGGACTTGCTGCGACAATGACAAGGGTGAGCTTCCACCCTTTCACAAAGCCCACGCAAAAGCCACACACAAAGGTGGTGAAGCGCTGGATAAAAATACTAACTTGGTCCGCTATGGCATCATTGATCTTGTTGATATCACTGTAACAGAGAAGCAACAACATCACAGAGATATTAAGGAACCAATTTATGCAGCATAATGGCAAAGACTCCAAATTTGAAGTCGTACATTCGCACTTTCTTTAGTCCTAGTGCTTCATTTTGTTCCTCTAAAAGAAAGCATATCATCTTTTTTCCCACTCACTCTGACATGCGGGTGTTGAGCTCCCCTATAGAGTTGCAGTCAAACCATCCGATCTCCATTCTCATCACCTTACTGAAGTACATTCTCCGGATGATCTGGATCTGCCTGGCAGCTGCCGTCACCCACAAGGAGATCTATCAAGTCAGAGAGAAGCCCTGCTTAGTTTTATGGTTCTGTTACAGCTGAGATTTAGGAGTAGTTGGGGCAGCAGGGTGGCATAATGAGTCAGGGGCCTGCCCTTCAAATGGTAAATTCACATTCAAGGCCCTGTGCTGGCCCGCAGAAGTGGCTGTGAGCCAGACACTGAATCCCTGTCAGCTCCATGGGCCTGTCCTGTAACTGACCCTGACCTCGGATCTCCTTGTGGAGGGCAAAAAGAAACTTTTTTCCAGGAGAATCCATAAAGAATGTCAGAGTTTCTTTATTACTGTATAGTGATGCATTTAGAAAATAATCTATTAGCACCGTGACCGGCGTGGCTGGTGCTGATGATATGAAAAGCACCACCCCATCAGCTACTACGATTGGCTGTGGGATTTCACACACCAATTCTGAATCTGAAATTTCTCTGGGTTAATACAATATTGTCGTTTATCATCTTTCAGTAGGCTCATTGTGGGGTCATATGGTGATTTCTGGATATTGTAACAGTTACCTGCAAGTATCCCAGCACAAATACAGCGACTCCAATGCCAACATAATAGAAGGCAAAATTGGTCATCTCATATTCAATGTCCAGAAGCCTGAAATCAGTAGATATAAAACATCCATAAGGGCAGACATACAACATACATGGGAGATGCCGTTTTTTTACACTATATTCCATGTTTCTAAAGGCAATCTCATGCATTAATTACAAGCTACGTACCCACAGGGCCTCCCCTCCAGCGGTTTGAGCATCTCCCATGTTGAATTGTTCATGACGCCCCACTCCGACTGGTTCAGCGATGTAACCTGCTGAAGCACTGCGGTGTAGTTCTGTTTCCACTGGATTGTGTTGTTCACACACTCTTTCCTGTCATCGTTCAGCTCGTTGAGCTCGATGTCATATTCGATGAAGGTGTCGGTGAGCAGGCCGAACACCAGCAGCATGAGAGGCTGGGCTGAGCCGTGCAGCACCGCACACACACTGCCTCCGATCATCATCAGTATCTCCCGGCAACTGGCAAAACGGAACTGGACATGCATACAAACAAGTGCATACAAACACCCATATAGACACACAACACACACTTGTATCAATTCAATAAATCTGTCAAACACAATATTGATATTAAATCAGATGTAATGATGTAACTTCAAAGGACAGGCTTGGTATTTTTCAACGTTGGGCCATATTAAAATGCTGACATCCATCATTTATAAGGTTGTAAGCTCAGGATTAATTAATGCTCCACAAACTGAATTTTCCCACACAGGCAATAGCAAAGACAAGCATGTCCATTTTTCTTTCCTCTGACTTAGCAGCAGGATGGCATGGATGTATGACATTCAAGGCAAAACATGCTAGAGAGCACTGTCTAAAACCCTTTTTGAGTGGATGGAGAATTACGAAACGTTTTTGACTTTGCCGTGTGTTCCCTCTATTCAAAAAGGCCGTTCTGATGGTTTTTCAAGCCGAGAATAAGTGCCCTGTCAAAGTGTGTTGAAGGCTAGCAAGAGGCTGCAGCAATGGAGATTTTCTTTTGTATCTTTGGTATCAACATTTTAATACACCATGGGCTGAAAAATACTAAACCTAACCTATAAAAGGCGACGCAAGGCAAGGCAAGTTTATTTGTATAGCACCACTCCCACACAAAGCAATTTAAAGTGCTTTGCAGAGGCAGAGAAATACCTTCACAAAAATAAAACAGAGAAAAAGAGAAAATCAATAAAAGCTGAAAATTTTAAAAACAACAAAAGACAAAAAAACAAAGCAAGAACTGCCATAAAAATCATATTCACAGAGACATAACTGTCCAATTGAAGTGACGTACCAGCTGAAAGAAGCTAATCCTGATTGCTGGCTGCTGCTTTTTTCCCTGAGCTCTGCACACAAGAGAAGAGTTCAGTCATTTTTTATGCGGGTGAATGTGACAAAACGCAAAAGTGCTAAAACAGAGCTCTTCACTCACTTGTCGTCCTCCTTAGAAGTTGCCATTGTCCTGCAGGGAGGAACGGAGAACACACTGTCAAAGGATGAACACATTCCCTGATACAGCAAAAATGGAGAAGACAGTGGCTTCCTAGAGAGGTAGAAATTGTAAAGAGTACGTACATGTAGGACCCAGCTGGCTCTGTAAGACAAAATACAGGAGGAATCACATGATTTCACATTTACATTTTCAGCTAATGAGGTAAACGGTGGAATAACCTTCAGTTTCTCCATATATACTGTCACAGAAATGCTTCTGAGCTACCAAGCCTGACTTCCCTTTCATCCCCACAAAAAGCCCTGCATAGTTTTACATTTCATAAAACTTGCAATTTCCACATTGCAGTGCTCTACTCGCTGTGCACTTTGCAGTTCAGTGCTTTTCAAAGTTGGGTCCAGGGGCTCTCGAGGAGCTTCCACAGCAAAAAATGAGCAATGGTTTAATTTCACTGTTATTTAATAATGAAAAAAGAGAAAAATAGGAGTGATTATTTTAACATTATGGGCTCTGTTTCGTGCTGGCACAGGTCAAGAGCAGTGCCTTATGGTGCGCCCACATCTGAATTCAGCCATCGGATATGTCTCGCACATCGACGCCGACTCTGGATGTGACATCACGTTCGGGTGAAGGGGAGCATTTGAGTAGCAACAGCTGGCACGGCAGCAGCAGCATTAGCATGTTCAATAGAAATTATGCAAAGCAGTTTGAGCGCTGTACCATCAGCCAGGCTGCTTGCCGTTTATGTTTTTTGTTTGATCTGTTTGAGCATTGTACCACAAAGCACCGGGGAGTGGGACACTGCTAAAATCACCAAGGAGAGATGGATTTCTCTTGGTTGTGAGTGCGAATTTGCAGGTGAAATGTGACCTTTGCAGCTGAATGATGTGACTGATATTTTTCTGCGTGGGTTTTTAATTGATGTGTATGGGAAATGCAGCAAATTTCCATAGAAGTTTAGTGCTAATGTGCTAATGTGGTCAGCCCATTAGCGCAGGCAAACTGGTAATTTCATTGGTGGGCAAAATTTCAGATGCCCTTTTCTTTGGTTATGCCCGTCAACGCCAGATCTGATTTTTACAAGATGGATGTTCACCGCTCCCACGGGCAGCTGGTGCAGTGCAATTTTGGGTCCAAAAATCCACAAATAGTATTTATAACTGTGGCATTGTTTGTATTCCTATGTTGCCAGATATGAGCAACTGAATGATTTTTTTAATTAGCTACTTGGGGAAAACAAACTACAGGCAATCAGCAAAATAAATAAATGGTAAAATAAGTTATTGTCCTACGGTGTTTGTTGGAACTGCACATTATATTGTGATTATAACCACAATATCATTATGTGCAGACACAGTGACCAGGCTCTCACTACAAATATGAATCGCATTTAAAAGGAATATCATCTGTCTTTGGCAACATATTTGGACACAGTGTGTACATATTTGGCGTGCGGCATGTTTATATTTAGTGTGTGTTTGTCAGTGTTCAGATATGACATCTAAACATTTTAGTACTTAATAAATAACATTTTAATACTTAATAAATCAGCATCCTGAGGGCAAAATCACCTCAAAATGGAAGTGTGCAGCATGAAGAAAGTAATCTTGAGTGTCAACATAAATGAAAGAAACAAAAACAGATTTTAACAGATTGAAAAAATTCCCAACAACCTCTCAGTCAATCGATGGTGACTGTTTTGTTTATTTTATTTTATTTTAGAGGGTGTTTTCGGGAGGTAAAGGCATACATAGTGTCTAAAATTTAAAGTGGTGCACCATACCTTCGTCTGTCACCTCATAGCTCTGGTTGTCCTGGCCCAGCTTTTTGATGCTGTGCAGTCTCACTGATCCACTTGGCATCCTGAGTCATCTAGGAAGACACCCCAGTATAAACCAGTGTAATGTGTTTATGATCGTAAGGTTAAACCTTGAATCCCACCGGAAACACTCATTTTTGAGCAGCTGAGGCACAAAAAATGAAGTCACTTGCATCATTCGTCATCAAGCGTCTCATCAAAAGAGAGAAACTTACCCACACGTTGCCTTTGTAGAGTAACCAGCCTTTCTTCTTCTTGCCTCTAGCCTCTATTGGATTCACCCAGAAGGTGCAAATTCTTCAAGTGCAGACTCAAATAGTTTCAAACTCGCAGTATTCCTATAGAAAGTCCCGTGTGCTGGTACTCAGCCTGTTACATCCAGCAGCCAGTTTGAAGTTGTGGCAGCTTGTCTCTTAGGTGCAGGAGGATACATAGGGTACCTGAAGGCTGGCTGGGGCCATCGCTCGCTCTTGCAACACGTGCTGTTATTGAGCAGGAGTGGGCTTGGTTGGAACTTAAGGTCAGATCGTTTTGTTTGGAGGTAAGTGCCCTGTCGGTTTATCCTGTCCAGGAGGCCAGTGACCTTGTTGGGCAAACAAAGACTCTGCTTGTGCATCAGGCCGAGACGAACATGCATGTCATACCTCAATATGAACACAATGCAATCCCTCCTCATGCGGGTGAGCTTTAACTTCTATGCACTTTGTACTTTTGAAAGAAAAAAAAGTTCATTATTATGACAATTGTGGAAATGCTTTTGTCTGATGTCAAATCTCTTCTATTGTGTGTAAATTTCCTGTTGTAGGGCTACCACAAGGGAAATGAAAGCTGGCTTCACACATCAAACCCCCGAGATCTACTTTCAGTCTCGGAACGAAAAATTGATTTAACTCAAGAAGAGTCGGAATAGAAACGCTGAACTGGGATGAGTTTTCTCTTTCAGATCACAATGAAAAGAACAATCATGAAAACACGATCTGTGATCTTCGTCCTGCACACACACACACACAAACACACACACACACACACAACTGATAAATAATGTTTGATGTGTTGCATGGTCACACTTTAAAACTGTGCGTAAAAATGCTTTGAGGCCTTCAAACTCAATAACATTGTACAAATATGACTACAAATCATTGCAGATGATACACATACAGTACATATTTGTATGTATTTATCCAATATATGCATTCCTTTAGCAAATATACCTTTCACTGCCTTTATAGCATATTTGTGGTGGATTCATCTTGAAGCTATTGTATGTCATATTACATTGATTTAGGAATGGGTGTGTAGACGGCTGCAGTACAATGACATTTAAATACACTCGAGGTTATTGCCCTTTTCCACACTCCTGGTCCGCTTCATCGTTATCTTTCCTGCTTTTTGCTCATTATGAACATATTAAGATGAGTCACAATCAGAAAAAGCACTCTTTGTTCTTTACTGTTGACAAAATGTCACAATGTAAATTATAATAGCACCTATTTCATCCCTTTCAGATCAAAAGGAAATCATTTGTATAATATATCACAGAACTCATTTATTACATGTATTGGTATGGATACATCTGATAAGATGGAGATATTTGTTCATATAATTATCATGTAACAATTTAACAGTAAATTACAGTGGTACCTCACACTGACTACACGTCACATGTTCACACCTGGTCACCTGCATCATCTCAAGCAAAACTCATTCCTCCCCACACATCACACTAGCGTCCTCTTGTGGTGGGATGGACTTCCTACTGCTATTCCCGTTACACAACACCACTCTCCTCACAAAACCCAGAGACCCAGTCATTGACCTGTCAGATCATCCAACAGCAGTTTGATATCTGTGACCAAAATGTTTAATCCATTAAAACCCCTTCGCCTTGTTTAGCATGAGGTCAGTGATCAATAAGACTTTGTGATTTTATTACTTGTTTAAATTTGGATTTTTATTTTTGACCGAGACTATGAGTGTTTCAGCTGTCCTCCAGTTACTGGCCATGGTGGAGGCCTCGCTGTCGCTTTTAAAAATCAGCACAAAAGCAGCTTCATCGTTGTTAAAAACTTTTGAAGCTTTGAAGTGTTAATGCTGAAAGTTACTGGGGCCACGCCAGTGCTGTGTATTGGCATCTCTCAATTCCCCAAGGCAAATCCAGTGCTCTTGTTGGAATTTTCAGAATTTTTAACATCCATCACTTTAGAATATGATAAGATGATCATGGTTGGAGATTTTGACCGACACATAGATGACGCATCAAATTGCACTGCAGTTGAGTTTTGAAATCTGATTGAGTCTTCTGATCTGGAAAAACATGTCTCTGGCCCATCTCATAGTCAGGGCCATGCTTTAGGCTTGGTATTAACACTTGGCCTGAACCTAAATAATGTGTGCATGATGGACCTCTATTTGATACTCAGCTACAGGTTTCTCCCAAGACATGTAAACGTTTAACCCAGTTCCAGGCAGTTTCTGAACACACAGCTGATGAATTCTGGGTCATTTTTAACGAGGAAAAACATATTTTGACTTTTAATTCTGATATAAATAACCACATACAGCAATTCAATCAAATTTGTTTGAAGACTCTAGACATAGTTGCCCCAGTTAGAACTAAAACTGAAACGGCTGTCTCTTCTTTACCATGGATCAGTGAGGACTTTCAAAACCTTAAAAGACAATGCAGGAGAACTGAACATTAATGGGAAATTACAAAACTCTAAGTTCACTACCTGCACATGAGGGATCAGCTTAACAATCAAAAAGTAAAAGAGGCAAAAACCAATACTTCTGAGTTAATAACCACAAATCATCACAATCCCATATTCTTATTTGCAGCCATAAATCAGCTTGTCAAACCTCCTAGCACTCATCCTTCAGCCTCATCTGCTGCTGATTGTGAGGCATTTCTCTCTTTTTTGTTAATAAAATTCATCAAATTCAAGCACAAATTGCCCGTCCCATCCCCCTCATGATTCTGCCCCGTCTGCATCCTCAGTTGCTACATAGCCTCCAACCAAATGATATGGGAATTCTCATCCACATAGTGTCTCATATGAAACCCTCATCCAATCATCTGGATATTATTCCATCCAAACTGTTTAGAAAAGTGATGGGGGAAATAGGCCCTGCTCTGCTTCAAATTCTAAACAAATCCCTTTGGTCTGCATGTGTCCCAGATTATTTGAAAATAGCCTGTTTTCAGCCACTGCTTAAAGGACCTGGCCATGACCCAACAATTAAAAAAAAATTTAGACCAACCTCACAATTGCCCTACATCTCCCAAAATTCTCAAGAAGAGAGCAGCTAGAGCAGCTTTTGGGAGTGCTCAACAACCACTGCAGTTTTTGAGAAATTTCAGTCTGGATTTTGCCAACTTCCCAGCACAGAAACAGCTCTTCTAAGGGTTATGAATGACTTATTAATGGCCACTGACTCTGGACTCTGATCTGTACTGGTGCTCCTTGAATAATCAGACTTAAAGATTTGGTGGGCGTCTCTGGAACAGCCTTGGATTTTCCTCTTATCTGTCAAATAGAAGGTTGTATGTCTCCATTGATACATTCAGCCCCTCAATTGTACAGGCGACATATGGCACACCTCAGGGTTCAGTTCTTGGACCAATTATGTTCTTCTTGTATGTCACCATCACATCTCATTTCATTGTTATGCAGATGATACATAGTTATATTTATCCATTAAGCCGTGCGACTACATTAGACCAGCAAGACCAAAGACCTGCGTTATTGTAAAGCCTTGTTTACCTGCCTTAGTGCCCAAGATGTAGCCAAAGTTCAGACTGTGCAAAACTGTCACATCATCCCAGTTTTAGCCCCCTTGCATCGGTTACCAGTTTCTTTTATGATCCATTTTAAAATTTTACTTATAATTTACAAGACTTTACATGGCCAGGCTCCAGAGTACACTGAAGAACTCCTTACTCCTTACTGTCCAAAAAGCAGGTAGCAGCTCCAAAGTCTAAATTAAGGGTGATCAAGTGTTTGTTTGTGGCTTTGGAACAGCCTTCCTGTTAATCTTTGATCTGCAGACGTTGTCTCTGCTTTTAAATCCAGCCTTAACCCGTTTAATCCCAAATTTTTCCCTGCAAAATAAATGCATGCATTTCACTCCTCAGACCTTCCTAACAAGTAATATGTAAGATTTTTTTCATTTCATGTTGGTTATGTTGGTGAAAATTTAGGATTTATACTCGGCAACAATTGTTGCCAGTGGGAAACAGCATAGTCAGAATTTGCTCAGATTCTTCAATTTGACCTATTTACACACAGAGAAAACAAGAACAACACTAACATGTGTAATATATATATGTATTATAATATAAATATAGGCATGTTTACAAATGTGTTCAGAACTTTATTAGAAACATAAAGATTCAATGGCAATGCATACTGAAGTGAACTTTCAATGCCTTCAATGGCAACAATGGAATTACTGTATTTCAGTCTCATAAAACAGTTAAAACACA
>OMLB01018146.1:0-11857 GCA_900302555.1 Myripristis jacobus | reverse complement strand
ATATAAAATATATACACACACACACACACACACACACACACACACACACACACACACACACACACACACACACACACACACATACGTACCTTGGGAAGAGTTTCACCTATTACCTGGCAGCCTTCAGGCCTCCTGCCTGTGTGATCCAGGGTTAGGCAGCAGCAGGTGGTGGGTGGCTGCTTCCCCCAGATGTGGCCCATGACCATGTGTTTGATTCCTCTAACAAATCAAATCCCTACACCTCAAAGACCTTCCTCCAGCCTCTTGAAATGTAAAAAAATATAGTTATGCCATTGGAGGTATGGCTGTATGTATAATAAGCTCTGAGCAAACCTGGGTCAGCTTTGTGGGTGAAGACTAGATGACTGGGAGGGGTTTTAAAATTCAAATGATCGCCTTGATACCTGAAGGAATCAAGCAACTATTATGTCGACAAATTGAAGCAAAAATGCAATACACCTCAATTAAAAAAAAAACAAAAAAAACATAACATAAACATAACACATTGCAAGTGTGGAAGAAAAGCAGGTAACACTACTTTCTCCCCCTAGTTATAACAATATCCTGCCAGGCAGCACTGCCTTACACACTCAGTAGAGCTTGTTCACAGCAACCATAATGACATGCAACAACTAGATTAACACAGGTGACTAGTTTTTTTAATCGGTAACACTTAATCATCATTAATAAATGGTAAATTGATAGTCAGTCAGACCGCAGTTAATAGCTATTTCACTTAAACAATGAAGTGACAATCAACAATGTTTACCCACTACACAGCACACCATCAACAGTTCATCGTTGCACATTAAATAATACCCTACACACTATATTAAGCGCTTGTTAGTGACTAAAAATTAATCTGCAAACCCTCAAGGAATCACCTGTAAAACATCCACAAATATTACATAGCAAGATGGAGAAGATATTTTATAACCCCAAGCCTACAGCTGGTTTGTAAAACATCTGTAAACATCATTTGAATGGCTTTTATAAAGTTGGATATTTTTGGGGATATTTTTAATTAAGCTGTCGAAGCTTTAAACCTCTAATAATCGGCGTTGGGTTGGATCCCAGAATCACCAGCGGCTGCAAACATTAACTAATTGTTATAGTCAGGAGTTCCAAATAATGTTCACTGATGGTTTACAAATTATGTAGTAAACAAGGTTTAACAAGGTTTTTCTAGTCAGTTGCAACTTTTATAGTCTATAAACCAACCACTACCCATTAACAAAGTGTCATAAAACATCTGTTTTATGATTTTTAAAAGGCTCACTAATCAACTGACAATCGTCAAGAAACACTCACTATGGCATATAAAATGAAATAATATGTGCAACAACAAATAGCCAACAAATAGTTTGTTGGCTGTTTGTTAATGATCTTTTAATTTTACTTTTTCTTTAATTTTTAAAGTGTTTCTTGTTATTGTGTATTTACAATACTTTAGACAGAGCTATTTCACAGCAGCCATGTTAACGAGAAATAGCAGGGTAAACACAGGTGTTATGACTTTAATTATGGTTCTGTTCCATTGCGGTCTAACAAGGCCAGTGGTGGTGGTGGTGGTGTTCATGCTGGCTCACTGGAAAGGCCCTGCTACGCTTAAATGGAACAGAACCATAATTAAGGTCGTAACACCTGTGTTTACCCTGCTATTTCTTGTTAACATGGCTGCTGTGAAAAAGCTCTGTCTATAGTGTTGTAAATACACAATATAGGTACTTGTGTACATACTACATGATCAGTGACCTCATTTCAAAACACCACTGCACTTGATGCATTTGTTCTGTTATTGTTGCTATGGACAAATTCAACAAAAAAGGGTCACACTTGTAGAGTCTCACTATTTTTGTTTTCTTTTACATTTTGCCAACACTAACTAGTTCCAGCTCTGCAGCCTTCATCAGTGTGTGCCAAATAACTGCAACACACCTCTATTTGAAGGAGGATCGGGCGAAAGAAGGTGAAGTAATCAATAATAAAGCCCATTGAAAATCGATCACACAAATATGGTTGCTTTAGAGCATTTCCTGAGTTTTGTCTTTCATGAGGTAAAATTTCTTGTAAATAAAAATATGAATAAATAAACAAATAACAAATAAAAATACACTAAAAATAGAAATTAAATTAAAAAACAAAAAACATAACAACGTGCACACCTTTTTATGCCTTTTTTATTTCCTTTGGATGTAAAGATTATTTTTTCAGCATTTCTGCTTTCTTGACAGTCACAGTGGAGATAGACAGGAAAGGCAGGGGGGAGAGAGGACTCTTAACCGGTGAGCCACCGGTGAGCCACCGGTGCGCCCAATTTCCTTTGGATATTGCATGTATTTTAATATTGCATGTATACTCAGTGGCCACTTTATTAGGTCCACCTGTACAATCTAATGCAGTTCAATGCAACTTTAATTATATTAATTTAATTATATGTTTAATTATATGAAACATGATTAATTCTGTTTATTAATAAAGTTATACTTTGCAGTGGTCTTGTGCTGAACTACATTATATTGAAAGGTGTTTCTAAGTTTTTTTCTCCCTATTTATATACATGAAGGAGACAGAATAGTAGAAACAGCTCTCAATAAAATGCAGTTCAGTACAGCAGCACCACTAACTGTGAACCCAATGCCAAACACAGAACTGAATGAACACCTTACATGTATATCAGATTTCATTGATATGATGCTTTTTGTTTGATTACATGTGCTATTTATTATAGAAATAATGAATACTGCATCAGTTATCTATGGGCAGCCCTTAACCTTGGCTGATCTGAGATATTTTCATGAAATTCCACACAAGCACGCATGACTTCCTTTAAATAATCATTATTACCCACCGGAGCGTTTTGGTGTCACATGGCCTAAATGCTGCAACAAATGCTGCTTTTCCTCCCTAAATGAAATTATGGTGGAATCACTGAATGCTATACTAAGCAGAAAATATAATTTATCTGTGGTTTCAGTCCAAAAATATTGCTGTTTGGCCCATATTGATCAAACTCTAGCATCCATAAGCCATTTTGTTCCAGAGTTTTGTTGCAATCTGGTGCAAAGATGAGATGTTATTGTAGGAAGTATAACTGTTTCTGTTAAAACACAATGTGAAACTGAAGGTTGAGCCACCACCTCTAGTGTTTATTGTTCCTGTGAGGTGCGCTGACACAAACTTCCCCGACAATTATTTCTAATAGAAGTCATTGCCTGAAATGAAAAAAAAAAAAAAAAAGTCAGGTTATCATTATGAATAAAGTGGATACCTTTCAGTTTGTACTGATGGATATTCATGGTGACGTCTGGAATGCAATAGCTGAATTGCAAATGTGATAATAGAATGGGATGCAGTTTTGATTTTAAAGGGACAGCTGACCCATTTTGAAAAAAAAAAGTTGGCTCTTGGATCTGTGGCTATATATGATGTTCTGTTTATGATGAGGAAGGCTCAGAGCTGGGGGCGGGGGATCCAGCTCAATGGCAGGATAGCAACACTACTGTGCTACAGAGCAGCTGGAGGGGGAGGTGAAAAAAATCTCATTTTTCAAAATGGGTGAACTGTCCCTTTAAATCAACCAGACTGCACATATGGAAAATTTCAAACCCACTGATCATGTCCAAGAGCTGCTCTGACTCTTTACTTTTGTTAATTTGTTTGTTCATTCACTCAGTCTTCCATCTCTCCACACTCACCCTGTTAGGAGAGAATGAGCAGCAGCCGGCTAACTTCAGTGATCCCCACTTGACCTCCACAGCCACTTTCTCTCAAATGAGCCAAACACAGACAAGCTGGAATAGCACAGCTTCATATTGGGCTTATTCTGATTTAAGACCAATACTGTCCTTTTACTGAGAACATCATCTAGTCCACTCTGTGTCATTCAGCCTCTGATATGATGATTACATATTTATTATGGAATCAGTAACATTGGTTGTCTATGAGAAGATTGTGTCCTGAGCTGAATTTAATGTGAAATTATGAACACATTGAAATGAAACATTATAACAGCAGTAGAAATACAGTAGTGGTCACAGTAATTGTATTATCTTGGGTTTCCATGAGGATTTTTGAAGTTGCAGGGTCTCAGGGCTTTTTCCACTTTGATCAGAAAATAGTGTATATGGTCAAATATCCTTATTATTCATGTTAGCACAAAAAAAAGCTTACTCATAATGGAACATGTAGTCGGTGTCTGTGTCAGGCTATGTTCAAACTCATGTCTGGATTTCCCTGTCAGGTGCAAAGAACTGTGAGTGTCACTAGTATCAGATGGTTGTACATCACTTGTTGTATGTAACCAGAGCTGCCCCTGGCCGAATCATGGCCCTAAGCAAATTTTGTGTGAGGGCCCCTGGTGTATGCTCCCGCCCGCCAAGTGTACAACAGGTACAAAATACAGTATGTGCCTAACAAAATGCCACCTAACATAACAATCTTTGTTAATAAGAACAAACAACATCTGCAATAAAAAATAAATTAGCTCATAAATTAATAATAATAATAATAATAATAATAATAATAATAATAATAATAATAATAATTAAGAGAAGGAAGTGCAGATTGATCGGCAAGTTTCCTTGAAAATACTCTTTAGGATATTTTTAAATGTATTTCAAGGTAATGTTAGCAGGTTATTTTGTTCTACGTCCAAAGTGCATGGAAAGAAAAATCAGTTTTAGCAGAAGCTCTAATTGCACTTTTGGAAGAATCTGAATGGACGATTTTGTGTTATAGCTACTTGAGGAACAAAATTAAAGGTAGGAGTTATAAGAGGGAAATTTGCCTGACAGGACCACACCAGTGATTTTGCATGTTTAGCATAGTATCTACAAAATGTGCATATTTAACATTTCTGCTAATCTTTTCCCAAAGCAAGCCATCATATTTTACAAGTCCTTTTCAGAACACTTTTCATCCAGCCAGTGGTTTGCATTCATTCCACTATGATATGAAACTTAGCAAACTTTCTTCACACCAGTGATGATTATAATGTCGTCCACATAAGTTTAACCAAAAGTGGCAGCACTGTTGTGTTTTGTTGACTTGAAATTGGGCGGAGTGAAATAGTCTCTCTGCAAGAAAATAGTCCCTGGGGAAACCTTTGCTTTACACAGCCAATTATCAATGCTGTGGTTTATGCATGTTGCAGTAACAAAACATTATAAGGTGGCTGTTTAAACCAAAAATTCATATTTGAAATATTATGGTGTGAAATGGTTTGCTGCAATATAAAATGTGGGGTAAAATGGAGTAAATGGGCCAAGCATTCCAAATCACTGGCATGATCCTTTAAAAATAAATACCAACATGTGCATTTTACTCCTTATATACAGTGAGGGCCAGCCAAGAGCTGCATACAAAGTACCCTGCTTGGCACATGATTTGGAATAAATACACACCTGCTGAAAAGAAAACAAATAAGCTTATGTAATAATCATTAAAAAAAAAAAAAAAAGGTGCTGGGGTGCTGGCACGTTAAAAAAAAGAAAACAACCGTATTGATCACAGCCCTTGCCTGCCACAGTGCTTGGATGTTTTCAGACCCAGTCCTCATGTTGCTCCGACTCGTCTTCTTTCTGTCTTTGCTTCGCTTCCATCTGCCTGTCCCACACTGTTATGGGAAAATAAGAGGTACCCGGCTAAGTTTAATGATCCCTGCTTGACCTCCACGGCCCCGCTCCCTTGACTGAGCCAAAGACTCAGAGACTATAATAACGCCGCTTCATATGCTTAGCCCCACATGGCTGCTATTCAGCTCATTTCTTGGCTGTCGACATTTATGTGTGGATCATCAGAAATCTTCGGCCCGCTCATACTGGGTCTCCTTCACCCGGCGCTGGCCTTGTCTCCGGCTTCCCCACCAGGCACAACCAGATCTGGAACCCGCACAACACTTTCAAACATGGTTGCCCGAGCCATCAGCGTAATTGTCTTGGCATTGGTGTGGACGTCCCACCACTGCCTATATGGTCAGAAGGATTGCTCGGGATGCAGGGGTAAGAAGAAAGAAAGAAGGGCTACAAGGAAGCGAATGAGATGACTACATGATAGGTTATAGAAACACGACGAAAGAGAGATCTTGCTGGAATGAGTGAGACGCTATAAAAGAAACACCCATCTCAAGTGGCCATAAATTGGACGGAGAACTATCGCCCAGGCAGCAGTCCCTTTCATCATGACTGTGGGAAGAGGCATTAAAAATTCAGTCATTTTCAAACATGACCATCACTTTGGAGCGATAATGAGTGTCCCGAACGCTGGGTGGCAAACCCACCCCTCGACCCGTCCTTACTTTCTGCGCCAACATGAAAGATAACACCTCATTTAACTGCAGAGATGGAAAGATGAGTGATGATAAGAATTCCCTTGCAATATCTCTCCTCTAAACTGGTCTTGCTAATTAGTACAATACGTCATCGGGCTGCATAAACCCTCTATTACTAGCTGCTGCTCCTCTCACAAAGGAACAAACAGACACTTTTTGATCAATATGATGTGATTAGTCAGTGTCACCTTTTGTGTCACCTGCTGCCCACTGAACATACACAATGTGCTTGAGTGGCAAACCAATTGTTTTGAATGTTTAGCCCAAGGGTTTCCAAGTTTTTCCATGTCCCCAAGTCTACTTTCATTAAGCCATTTGTTGGCCCATAGGTGGGAAAGGCATTGACTGTGGTAGATCATCTCTTGTAAAGACATGGCCAGAACTGATTAAACAGAGATTCATGCCGTCTGGAACCCAGGCTAGGAAAAAACCTGATGAGCAAACTGGCAAAAAAAATGACCTGAAAGTTAATTTATACAATCAATTGTTTTGAAGGTACAACAAAACTGTGTTATTAAACACTATCAGTACTGTCAGATTTCTTTTTAACCCGTTTAAACCTGAACAGATTCACTTGATTGCTTTCAAAAACATGGGGAAAAAAGGAGATGAGGAAATTTGTGAGAAAATTCTGAAAATGAACAAGAAATTAGTAGTAAGTTACAAGCAAATTATCTAAAAATTTACCAAAATAAAAAAAAAAATTACGCATTTTTTTTCACAAGACATTTTAGATGTCATACTGACACTGACACTGACAAGAGAGACGGAAACTTCATGTTAAAATAAACACTCAAACATTTTGCGTGCCATGAGAATTCCTAATAATTGCTGAGGATCCCCTGGAAGCCCCTCAAGGACCCTCAGGGGTGCCCAGACCCCACTTTGATACCACTTGTTTGCCAGTTTACTACAGTGCACCCACACTTTACATCATAAAAAACTGTTTGCAACATTTTGCAAATCATGCAGAGGTACTAACGATTTCACAACAAATAATCAAAATCCCTTGATCCTCAAATTTGAATGAATTGAAATGAATGCTCTGCCGCTGCGGTTAACAAAGTCGTCACCATTCACACAGCACAGAAGTGATAATTGGCTGTGTAAATCAAATGTTTCCCCGGGGACTATTTTCCCTTGTGGAGGGAGCATTTCTCTCCGCCCAATTTCAAGTCATCAAAGCACAGCAGTGCTGCTGCGTTTAGGAATGTGGAGGATTTTACCATGGTGATGGTGACTGGTGTGAGGAAAGTCTAAAGTATCTGAAAGTTCATTTACACATCGTAGTGAAATGAATGGAAATCAATGGCTGGAAATAAGATAGGAGGAAAAAAGAAAAATATGAATGCTTGTATGGGATAAGATTAGCAGAAAAATTAAATATATATATTTTGTAGATAAACCACTGAGCATGCAAAATCACTGGCATGGTCCTTTAAATGTTCTAGACCACTGCACACATTCCCAGCAATTAGCATGATTCACATCACATTGAAAGCACAAATATCTTTGAAGTTGGGATTGCAGTCTTCAGAACTTACCATGTAAGACATATATCCATCCCTGGTTCTTTATCTTAAGTGTGAACAAACTGCAAGACCCCACTATTAATCATGTTTCTGTGTGTCAGCCTCAGTGGATTGGAGCTTTGGAGGGACGGCTTGCTCTTGCCACAGTAGGGCGGAGGAAAGGCAACTTCAGCTGATGTCAGGGTGGCTATTAGTGAGACTGTCCATGAGGCAAGTGGAGCGAAACCGTTTTTGATTTCCTCCTGAATTACTTTCTTTTCCGCCGAGGGGGTTCTCTGGATCTCGGCAAGACCAGCCAATAGCGTTAAGGAGATGGTGTGGCATTTGATTGCTGCTTTGTTCCTCTCTCTCGGCATATGTCTTCTAATCTCTAATTTGTGTCTCTTAATCCTATGGCGTACACTCCTGGAATTAGCTGGTGTTCCCGATGAAAGCTCTGAGACCTTTCACTAGCATGATCTTCCAGCTCAGCCCTGCGCAAATTCAAAGAGACATAATTCCCAACCTCACAGTGTGTCTGTGTGTGTGTGCATGTGTACATACATATGCATTTTCACATCGCACTTGAACAAAGATGGCACCAAGAGAAACACGCACCTACACACACACACACACACACAGACATGCACACAGGATTAACCTTTCCAAGTCAATGGTGATTTCTTGCCATTTTCTCTGGATTTGAATATTGTGCTGGATAAGACTGGGTAAATGCTATCTGCTCTGTCAATATAAGTGGACAAAATGTACTCGGAGAATGTCACGATTCCCACAATCCCTCAAGTCGCACATATGCTGCACTTTGCCTTTTGACTGCGGTTACCAAATGGATAGACAAATATCAGGCTGAACACTGAGAACAGGCACAACAGTGGTTCCTTCTGTGGTTTTCAAAGAGGGGTCTGTGGACTTCCAGGGGTCCTTAGTGGGCTTCCACGGGGTTCCATAGCTAAAAAAAAATTTGTCATTCAAAATTTAATTCAATTTAACATCTTCAAAATGCCCAGAAGACAACTAACATGTATAATGAAATCAGGAATACTTTGATTCCACTGTAATTTAATTTACTAGAAATTGTTTGAGTGCTGATTGTTTGAACATTTTCTTCTTTGTGGTTTAATCATGCCATGATTTGTCAGTGTTCAATTATGAAATCGAAACAATTGAAACCCAATTAGCAAAAAATTACCAAAACATTTGCTAGATAGATAGATAGATAGATAGATAGATAGATAGATAGATAGATAGATAGATAGATAGACAGAAGAAAAAATTACCAGACGATTACCAAAAAATTATAAGGCTGCATTCAGACTCCTTTCACAAACATTTAATACAGAGCACAAAAGTATCTCTTGACATAAGGCATAGGGGTTAGGGCAAAATCATCTCAAATGGCCGTACTGAAAGTCAACTCAGGGGTCAAACACAAAGAAAGAGTTTGAAAACCTCTGGTCTAGTTCATGCAAGGATGGGTCAAACATTTATTTTCAATACCTGACTGAGCAGTTGTGCTGTGTTTAGTGAGCTGTTGTTCACTATTAAACCAAACACCTCTTTTCAAAGACGCAGTGCTCCAAACACTTTCCTGACTTTAACTGTGGAATCAGGTTATTATTGGCAAGCTGTGAGCCAGCCACTGCACCACTTTTCCGTCGCTGATATGGTGAAGGTGACTGTGCTTCATGCGCTGATTAACCTGTGTACCGGCACAGTCCCCTTGTTGTCTCTCCTTCCATCTCCGGATTCATGTTCCTCTAATGAGGTTCCGATGTAGTGGAGGCCACTAGAGACCAGCAGCACTATTAAGGATGAGATCTCATCTCCACAATCTCTTTTATTTTACCTTCACCTGCCTTCACTGATCCAGCAGACATGAAACAACTGAACATCTTTTGCACCGCGATAATGGATGCAAAGTGACTACACCTCATGCGTTCTTTTGCGTGATAGATTTAATCTGACCACATGGCGCATGTCTTCTTTTAGTTCCCTCTGCTAAAACAGTGGGGACGCGGAGTGATACACACATTTTAACAGCCTCAAACCCACCAGAGAAACAAGTTGGGTTCAGCGGTAGGAGGGGAAGGAACAGTACAACAAAAAAAGGAACTCAGGAAAAAAGGAACCGATCCTTTGTAGTGACACGTGGAACAAGATGTCTCACCAAAGAAAAATGCAAATTGCTATCAACGGGAACAAAATGTAACAGTATCAAACGCACTTGACAATGAGAAGTCACACAAGACATGTCCTAATGAGGAGGAACAAAAAAATGAACCTCAGACATTTTAATCTTTTAAAACCCCGGCAGGCGGTACATTGTTAGACAAACCGCATGTCAGTGTGTTGATTTTTTCTTCCGCACACTTTTCCCTTTTTCTGCTGGGTTTATTTATTTCTTTCAGGCCCCTGTGGTGCGTTTTAACAAGGCTGTCGCTCTTTGAAGAGTTGGCCCATCACATGGGATCAGCTGTCCTTCTGAACTAGGGGGGCTGATGCCGGCTGCTAAAACCTGTCTTGCTGACAGAAGACCATCAACTGTGCACACATGCAGGCAGCCACGTGCACACATGTACACCAGTGGCTGCCTGCATGCACATATGCATCCTCCATACTAAAACTCATGCAGGTGGGTGCATAAATGCATATTTATATGCATCTTTTGATACATGCATACATCAGCATCCCACATTTTGGATAACATCAACTGAAAACAAATGAGACAGCAGTCCAATTAGCAGTCCTGGCTCATTATTGGGGCCGATATTCAGAATTTTTCAATAATCAGTATGGTAATTTTGATTTCCATGATGGCTGATATTAAAATCACTCAGACGGTACCTCTCCAGCTGAAACACAACGCAACAAAAGCAAGTGGGTGGGGCAACGTTTCTGATAATATGGCTTCAATTTTCATTCCTCTTTTTACTGGACTTATGTTTAATTTAGTTTTACAGAAAGACAAAAACACTAAGTTGTAGCCTGTTGATCTTACTGACCTGCCTTAAGGACAGAGGGGTTACAATTTTAATTTCAATTTTTCTGGATTTAAATGTTTGTGAGAGCCTTTCACAAGCATTTAAACACAAGAAACATCACTGTAATCAATGTAATTTCTGGTGATTTTTTGAGTGAGTTATTTTTCAGGTAATGTTCATGTATTTTTTTTTTTTTTTTAGAAATTTTAAAGTTTAATTTATTCATAATCTTCTGCTTATTTTTATTTTCTTATTTATTTATTTACTTTTTCCCATATGATGATGTTAATTAAATATTTGATAATTCAAAGAAAGGTTTGTGTTGGTGTGTCTAATAATATAGGCTAAAATGCAATTTTCAAGTTCATTACAAATTAACATCACTAATAGTCTATCTATATTGATGCTGAAAAATCAATATCAGTTGATCCCTTGGTAGAAGGTGTCTCTCTAACACTAAAGGTTTTATTAGGGCCAGCATTTCTTACACTTAAGACCACATTTCCCATAAATCCCTTTTTCCACAGAGGATCTTTGGTTCTTCCGTCAAAGATGTTTGCTTTTCTTTACTGATGAGTACGGAAGCCCTAAAGGGCCATACCTACATACATTTTTTTCCTCCGTTTTCTCGTGATAACAAGATAATTTTCCTCCGTTTTCTCGTGATAACGAGATATTTTTCCTCCGTTTTGAATGAATGAATGAATGGATGGATTGAATGAATGAAACGTGATAGGCCTGAGATTTCCATCACACGTGACATTTCAGCCTGTGTCAGACCTTGATTGAAGATATATGTAATGCGGTGATCGATATTCTCCTGCTCCTCTGACATTGCTATACTGAATGATGTTTCCTGCAATGATTTAACAGACAGTGGTTCCCAACCCAGTCCTCAAGGCTCCCCCGCCCTGCAGGTTTTTGTTCCAGCTCTGCTCTTGCACACCTGACCCAATTAAAGCCCATGCACCTTCATGCGTGCCCTGCTCAGGTAGATCTGGCTCAGCCAATCA
>OMLB01018145.1:0-28414 GCA_900302555.1 Myripristis jacobus | reverse complement strand
GCTACTGAGTCTATGAGCCCTATTTTTTTGTGCACAGTTATGAGTGTAGGACGAAGAAGCTCTTGTGGTTGTGGTTTTAATCTTACTGTGGCTGTGTTCACTCCGATCATGGGTGAAAAAATCCAGGACATGTGTTGTGTTTTTTGGGTGAGTTCACACACTACTGACAAAGAAGTCAACAGGATACAAAGCAGACACATAGAAACAAAATGTAAAAAATGTCTGAGCAGGGGTTAAAATAGGTTAGGGTTAGGGTTAGGCAAAGATCCAGAAATGGCTCACAAGCCACTGGTATAATGTGTGTGTGTTAAAGTGTGACACACACACAGAGAACAAGAAAAAGCTAAACTTCAGGCATTTTACAGTATATTTTACAAACTGCACTGTTATATTTTTGAATTATACAGCAATTTAATTTGTAATTTGAGAAGAATTTGACAACACAATTAGCTGCTGAATCCCACCTTGTGCCTAAGGTCTGCAAAAGGCGATATACAGTTACTGGAGATCTCCAGTCCACTGAATGCACACCTCTAGTTTTCTATTGAGATGTTGGACACGCGACACAATTGCAGCAGACACAGTCAGCCAGTGGGCCATAAATCATGCACCATCCACCAGAAAATTCTTTAATACCACCACGATAGGGAAGATAGATATGATCTCAGGGACATTTTTCATCCCGACCTTATGGATTTATTTTGTCCTCCATTCCCACGCCTGCCTTCTTGATCGTCTTAATCAGACCCGTTTCTTCGCTTGCCTCTTGATATTCCTCTGCACCTCCAGTCTGAAGAAAATGACATTGTCATTATACAGTTTGGCCTCAGTGATGATGCTTAACACGAGAGGCTAATTGATGTTTAGGTGAATTAAGAGGCTTTAAACTCCCCAGGAGGAAAATCCTGTTAACCAAGCTTTAGTATATTTTGAACTGGTTCTCAATAACAAGGAAATACATAAATATAATGTATGACCTCTACAGTGCATGATGATTACAAAACATATCTCAAGTGATGCTGTTCAGGTATATGGTTTATATATGTTTATCATTTTCAACTAAAAACAGAACAGAGTGAAACATCCAAAAGTAACTGAGGGTCTGCTCTATTTATTCTATTTCTAAGACTGGTCCTTGCTTGATGACGCTTTTGACGCACCTTCCCAGCGCTGACTACTGGGATCAGTTGCCACAGCAACCTCAGGATCATATGACAGACTTTGTCTCATCTCTGCACTCTCCTTTCTCAATTCTTCTCCTGATAAATTGCTTTGTCCCAGTTGAAAAAACAAAACATGTTCCAGATGCAACACACATGCATAATCTCCTGGGATTCATTCCCTGTTTTGTTGCCTAAACTTTAGCTCCTTTAGTTATTCTGTCAGCCTGTCCAATGAATAAAGTATCAAAACGCAGCTAAGCGTCTAAAAATCTTACTAAAACATCACAGGCACTGTCACTGTTTCAAGCCAACTGAGGAGTCACAACTTATAAATGCCAGCTGCTCTCTTCTCCTCCCTCAGTTCTCCTTTTTTTTTCTTTCTCTCCTTGGCATGTTTTTGAAGTACATGGTGGATAAAAGGTGTTCTCCTGTAGTGCTTTGTCACTCTGCTCTTGTCACACTGTCTTCTGGGAGACAAGTTTGACAAGAAATCTCAGTGCAACAAAAGTGCAACAAATCTCTGAGACAGAAATCATCTCCTATAGTACAATGCATCTGACACAACGTGCAGCGCATCTGAAAAGAGTCTCTTTGTGACTGGAAGTGTGCCAATTCAGGGACGCATCTGAGTAATTTTTTTTGTTTACTCAAAATCTAATACTGATGTGCCCAGTGCCCTTGACTAAGGCCTTAAACCCCCGAGTGCTACAGGGGGCCATCTCAGTGGACATTAATGAGTCAGTGAACCACTTGGATATCGTTTTTTGGTTTTAATAAGCTTGTCTCAGCAGCCGTGCAGGCCTGTGGGACTGATAGCACAGTGGTGCTGCTGCCCTCTCTGGTTAGCAAATGACCGAGCAGTCCCATTTGGTTTGGAGGGGCTGGGGCTTTTGTTCTGCCTCTCTTTACCTTGTGTCCTCTTGCTTATATGTACTGTATACACACACACACACACACACACACACAAAACCTCTCTCCTATTACCAATTGGTTAGGAGAGACCCTAGTGATTTGCTTTGGGCTATAGGTTATTTGGCACCAAATGCAAACCAAACAGAGTATAAATCACACACTACCAGTTTATGCTGCCATACCCTCCTTTTGGGGTTGAGTCTACAGTCTTTAAATAAATGTTCCCTTTGTCTGGTTTTGTCTAATTGCCTGTGCAGTAGCAGCTTTTGCAGCCCAGCTGTTTTTTCTGTTTGTCTTTTTCTTGTTTCATTGCCAGCTGCTTTATCTTTACTCAATGTCGGTCTCCCTTTGTATGTTTGTCTTTACTTCAGATATCCTCAGTGCTTTTCACCGTGCCTCTGCCACAGCTGACGTCAGCACCCTCATTCCTTTGACAGCACTCGGCACATTTCTACCCTTCTCTGCTAGCTGTTCACCTTCACTCGTCCCTACCTTCTGCATCTTTCCCACCATAATTTGCACCCCCGCCCCTTACCCCCGTTTCTCTGGAAGCCTCTTTTCTTTTGCACGCCCACTTCACCCACATTCTGCATCTGCACCACCACATCCGTCCAGTACTTTTCCTTCTCTCCAGTCTCATTTATATTCCTCCCTCCCTGCCTCTCCCCGTACCTCCCTCCCTTCCTCCCTCCTGTTTCTCCCCTTGTGTTGTACTGTCTGGGTCACTCTCAGCTCCTAAAAAAAGCTCCAGCCTGCATTGGGTTTTTATGTTCAAGTTTGCACATGGCATCACTCATCTAGTTACTATTCCACTGTGCTTAGCATGATACCCGCTTGAATGAACACAAATGCAGCAATTCTGCACTGCAATCGTGTCTGTGAAATTGCGCTCAATGGACTAGATTCAGTCAAAACAATTGATGGATCCTTCTGTTTACATTTGCAAGCCCACATGCATGGCATTGTCGTTTGTGATCAATACATTGAAGATTTGATGACTCGCCTTGTCAAGAGGGTTAAAGCTCATTAACTTCGGATGCCAGGAGGGAAAATGGTCTCGCTGTTTTTTTCAGTATTGCATTGAACCAGTCTATTATTGTTAGAAACAAAAGGCTTGAAAAAAAGAAACAGAAAGTCAAGTAGTTTTCATGTATCGATCATTTCCTAATGTTAAATCACAAACTGTCCACATAAACATCACACCAGGTTTATACATTTATATGTACCAAGATGTTTTATTTGAATATAGCTGAGTGGAGACATATCTTTGTTTTGATTTGCAAAAACACACATGATGCTTAGATTATCAGTGATATCTGCAGATATATTCCCATAGTACTCTCACAACTTTAGCCCCTCCGCTTTCCCAGAGTGCATCAGTGACCGGGGCTCTGCTGGTGCTGTGAAAATGTTCAGATGGAGGAGAAAGTGGGTCATGCTGGCCTCTGACAGACCCACTGCAGTGCTACATTATAAACCATCCTTCAAAATGTTAAAAAAAAAGATGGTGTGTGCCACTAGGTACACAGGTACAATCAAATAATGTTCAGTGAGGAGTCTGTGCTGTATTGTCATTAAATCACTATCAGTACATTAAACCATGAAGGGATAATATCTAAATGCAATCCAGGGTCAAAGAAGAGAGCAATCCAGGAAATGTAGCAACAAAGAAGGAAATATCCAAGAGTTTTTTTGTGGTGGCAAAATCATTAAAAAAACAGCATGTTTCGAGCACTGTAGGTCTTCATCAGGGCTTTAGAAAAAAACAATACAGGTGTGGCCTCAACTACATAGTTCCAACAACCAATAGGAGGCAATCACATGACCCAGAGAGACAAATATATAAAGAGAAAAAAAAACATTAAAACATAAGATGAGAGTACACAGAAGTATATACATGAGCATCATAAATGAAAAATAGGAACCCATACATACATTTTAAATAGGCTGACAAGAGAAAAAGCGAGCCTATACAGAAATAATTACAGAAAACATGTGAAGTCTGTGTCCTCAATGAGAGCAGGATACTTTAATGCATCCAATCGATGGATCCAACATCAATTTGATTATGTTTTTGTAGTCTATCACCCCCACTGACCATTTGAGGGTGACTTTGCTACTGTAATAAACCAGCAAGGCATTGTAGGCGTTGCTGCTCTCAGTAGGATCATGCTTTAGCCATATGCTGTGGGAATTTCATCTTGATTGCATACGGTTACACAATGAATTCTGCCATGCAAGATCGAAAAGGGCCAGGTTACCGAGGCCAGCGGCAGGTTATCTTTTGGTCAGTTGACAAGAGAAATGCACAAAGAGATCTGTTACTGAGCATCTGTCTCACATGAAAGCCAGAGTGCAGTAGGTTGGGCCACGCCGTTCACCTTATTGCAACAGACGAAAATAGAAACTCATTAAAAGCTGTTTTCCTCACTAATCCTTTGCAGATTTCCCTCTACTTTGACAGCTCATTAACAAAAACCTTTTGCGCGCCACTCTGTTGTTTATGATTATTAACAGATGAGGCACATATCTGTTGCAGTACATTGAGTTCAGTTCAGTTGTGTTAACTGTCCGGTTTGGGCAAGTTCATCCTGCAGCAGAAACTATTAGGATACTAGTAAAACAAGACTACTTTATGTTTTCATTCAACTCAAGGTGGAGGTGAATTTCACCGCCACCTAGTACAGTGTGGACTTAACTGTTAAAAGACTGCAAATAAAGTAACATTTCTGGATTATATTATTTAAAATGTGCTGACACAGACACAGACACAGATGCACACACACACATCGAATGCTGCCGCTGTAAGCAAAAAATTCTCCCCTCATATTTTTACCAACATTTTTCATGTCCGTTTAAATTGTAAGCTTAAATATAAATTCTGCCGCCTTATATGCCCACTGATGAGTGAACGCCTCGGCTGCTCCATTTCAGGACAGCAATTGCCCTGGATATTGGGAGGAGATTTAAAGCAGGCAAATTTCCCCCCTCTTACTATCTTTATAGACACTCTTAAACCCATATTAATACTGGGTGGCAGATTGCCTTGCTGGGACATGTGACGGCCTATAGAAGAATTCCACCAGATGGTCTCTCAAAGAGGGGCCAGTCCAGCTCACAGGGTTGAGGGCAAAGCTCCTGTCCCCATTTTTTTGGACAACATAATCCTTTTAAAATACTCCTGCAGCAAAGCGTACTTTTTATTTGTATTTTTTTTTTCTTTTTTGTAATTATCGTCGGCTTAACAACATTGATGCAACAGGGAATTTATATAATAGGGTCAGACTCACTTTATAGTGAGATAAAACAGTGACACCTGTGCAGAATTGAATAATAATAACAGAATTTAAACAATTCTGGCACTTTTTATAGTTGAAGTAGCAGAGGTAGGATGCTTAAATTGTTGTTTGTCAGAATGATAAACATTATTTAATATTAACCAGAGATGGGATCCTCTGTATTTATACAAGTATTAACTTATGGTGATGATTTTTTTTGTTAAAGATGTTTATGTATAACAAATGGAGAGTAAAATTATTGTGTATATTCTGTGGTTAGTAGGACAGAGAAAATACCATAGGCATCATAGTGAAGCATTTAATGCACAGTGGAACATAAAGCTAGTGGAGAGAAAGACAGATATTAGATCTTGATATTAAAAAGATGTTTACAGTTGTTCTACCTGTCTGAAGCAAGAGGGTATTATTCATAAAGCAATTCAAATTAAGAACTGGACCTCATCTCTCCCTCTATTGTTGCAGGCGGGCTGTAATCCTGCGCGTGGGAGCGCCCTACATACATGCCTTAGCATTTGTATTGTTGTGTGACTATTAATAATATCAATGAAAACTGTTACACGGCCACAAATTTACAAATACACCAGTTATATGCACATGAGGGACTGTTCAAAACATGGTAAATCTTGGCTTGCCAGTTACCATTCATTCAGCTTTGTACCAACTTGAAAAGGAGTGTAGGAAATCCATCCACTTTTATTGTTCTTACATTTAAATGTAAAAACAACAATCTAATGTGAAGCATATTCACACCCATTCAACCACCAGTGTATTGTTGTTGTTGTTTTTTTTTTAATAAGTTGTTATTTGTGCTATGTGTTATGTACTTTTGTGCATTTATGTTTTTTTATGCTTGTTTTTATGCACCTGGCTAAAAGAAGAATGCCTTTATGAAGACAATAAAATTAAGCTGAAACTGAACTGATATTGAAATGAATGGGATAATCTCATGTATTGTAGTGCCGTTGAAATTGTGCTGAATTGTTGCTCAACTGTAATGATTATATCAAATTTGCTATAATTTGTGATTTGTGATGATTATGTGTAGTCACGTGAGCCAACCATAACCTCAATAATTGATCATGCAAATTAGGAAGCAACTTAAGAAGCTTAAGTTGTTTAACTTGTTACTGTTTTGAATGGCATTGCGTCACTTCATTAATAATTTAGGCCATTTTATTTCGAATTCTGTGCTATTTTCTTTATATTATACCTTGAGGTTGTAATGTTTTTCACAAAGCATTATTTTGATGTGTCAGACATTTGCTTACAGGAGGAGTTCTTGTGTGCATTGGCTGTAACTGTGTAGTAGTCGAGTTTGATGAGGTGGACCTGTGGTAAGTTTTGTACATTGGCAAGGTCGTAGAGAGTCAGCTTGGTTTTGAGTTGTGTTAAGACTGAGTGGAAAGAGAATGGGAGGTTAAGATTAAAGGTTTAAGGTAATGAATAAGTAAAGTTAATCGTCCTTTTCACTCATGGCAGCATCATGTGTTTTCAACAGTGTATGTTATGTGATGTCGTGTGTTAAGAGCGATTTTACATGGAAGCCATCAGCTGGCCTATCGACTGCAGCACCACAGGCATTTCAGAAATGCACAACTCAACAAAAGTACCAAATAAAAATCCTTCTGTCATTTTAGCAGCTTTGGACTGACTTTAAAATCCTGCTAAAATATCTCTGTTGTAACTTGCATTCATGATGCTCCCAGTCCAGTTCATTCACTAACACACCATAAGAGTTATTTAGAAAGGTGTGCAAATTTTTTCACGAGCTGGGAATAAGGGGTCACAGGCTGAGGAGATGTATAAGGCACAGTGTCTCGAGGCTTGGCTGGCTAAGTGAACCGTGCTGACACACTTTGGCATCTTTTGAAGAGGCAGCTGCCCTCCAGTCCACACTAATGGGGAAAAAAACCCTGTTGTGGTGGTCTACCTCCTTCTTGTTACAGTTAGCATGGATGCCTTTGCCCTCTAGTGGTCAAAAGAGGACACTAGCTTTGGCAGTAACCTGACTCCTCATCAACTGTGAAAATGTTTGTTCAGTCACTCAGCAGACCATCTGACAGCTGTAGGGGTCACAGAGTGAAGACAAGACTTCTGTGTATGTATGAGATGAATGAGTCTTTTGTTTCATTTGCAGTACCAGCCTGATCACTTTTCCTTCATCTATCACAGTTTGAATCTATTTTAAATCATATTTTATCACCAAAACGTTTTGCATATAAAAGCCCTTGCAAGCCAGCTATTCATTATCACACAATTTATTATTACACACAAGGCTTTGACACTACTGCACTACCACATGTCACTTAAATGTGCATGTATGTATCTGCAGCCCAGAGCTTGTAACCATACACTTAAGTAGTGACAGGCGTGCATCAGCTTGGATTTCTTATGGCACAGGGGATATTACAGAGATTCAGATTCACTCTTTATTGTCCTCTGTAGGAGACACTGGTTTTCAGTGTGTACACCAAAATTACATCCAAAACAAGGTATCAACAAGCAGCAACACAAGACTATTACAGTGTGCCCAAGCTCTTTGAAGCAGTTACAGCTGAGGGAACAAAAGTCCTCCCAAACCTGTCTCACATAAGCTGCAGTCCCGGTGTTGCACAAATGCAGACAGCTCTTGCAGTGTGTTTGATCTGTGTGTACTGTCTATATGCACTCTCTGTTTGCACTGTATACAAGGTGCGGCTGTCCTTGAATCACGTGTGTCAGTGAACTCAGGGCACTCAATATGTCTGCATCAAAGTCACCGTGTGAATTTCCTGTGTATAAGTCACTGATTCTGACATGAGTTTCACATCAACCTATGAGGAGTTAGGATATTATCGCCTCTAACAGCTTATCACTCCGGCTGAATCATGCGAAAGTGGTTGTAAAAACAGCTTGTGGCTCTATGCTTCCTACCACACTCTGTAATTTCCAACTCGACTCCAGCTAAGCAGTATACTTTGACCCCAGACACAGCTCGGAGCCGCACCCTTGTCCTCCCGAGTTGCAGGAGTGACATCCGTGCAGCCAATCAGCTTCTTCTACGGCCACGTAGGCGGGACTTCCTGTACAGTTGACCGAGTAATTCAACATGGCGGATGTGTCGCTCGCCTAGTGCATAGTGAAACCGCATTTAAGTTAGATAGTTTGGATTTATCTGTGCAATACCTAGTCGAAGCAGGGGATACAATCATCAAACAGATTTGCAATATTGGCGTGCGGAAATGAAGGGGAAAGAGCGATCGCCGGTGAAGAAACGCTCCCGGGTGCTGGATGATATCCGAGACCGAGGAGGAAGCCACCCGACCAGTAAAAAGATGGGATCCCTGTCGACGGCCGGCGGCAACAACGGGAATAGTTCTGCTCCGAGCGGCGCCTCGTCGAGGAGAGGTTTACACAACGAGAAAAGAGACAGTCGGAATTCAGATGGACACGGTTTATCTAGTCGAACTGGTAGCAGTTACGACTACGGAGGCAGCCTCGACCTCACCACGGAAACCAGCGCCTCTTCCCGGGCCAACTCTCGCAGCGAGCAGCGGCCTCTTTCCAGCTCCGAAAGTGAGTACAAGACTCTTAAAATAAGCGAGCTGGGCTCCCAGTTGAACGACGAGGAAATAGAAGACGGACTGTTTCACGAGTTTAAGAAATTCGGAGACGTGAGTGTGAAAATCAGCCGGGTGAACGACGAGAGAGTGGCTTTCGTTAATTTCAGAAGGCCCGACGACGCCAAGGCGGCCAGGCACGCACGAGGGAAGCTGGTGCTGCACGACCGGCCGCTCAAAATTGAGCCAGTTTACATGAACCGACGCAGGAGCCGCTCGCCTCCGTCAAAAGACAGTTTCCCGTCAGGACACAGACATCTGCACTCTCAGAGACCCCTGTCACCCACTGGTGTAGGTTACAGAGACTATCGGCTGCAGCAGCTGGCGCTGGGCCGTCTTCTTCCTCCTCCTCCTCCTCACCTAAGAGACTTGGAAAGAGACAGAGATTTTTCCATCTATGAAACCAGGAGTCGACCCCCTTTCATCCCTGAATGTGCTGTTTTCCGTGAGGAGGACCTCATGTCCCCTGAGGATGACCAGAGGGCAAACAGGACGTTGTTCCTTGGAAACCTTGACATCTCTGTGACTGAGAGTGATCTGAGGAGGGCGTTTGACAGGTTTGGGGTAATAACAGAGGTGGACATCAAGCGGGCGGTGCGTGGGCAGAGCAGCACCTATGGCTTTCTCAAGTTTGAGAATCTTGACATGGCTCACCGTGCCAAAGTGTCCATGTCAGGAAAAGTGGTGGGTCACAACCCAATTAAAATTGGCTATGGCAAACCCACCCCAACAACCAGGCTGTGGGTGGGGGGGCTTGGACCCTGGGTTCCACTTGCTGCACTTGCTAAGGAGTTTGATCGCTTTGGCACCATTAGGACTATAGACTACAGAAAAGGAGAGGCGTGGGCCTATATCCAGTATGAAAGCTTGGATGCTGCTCAAGCCGCCTGGACTCACATGCGAGGTTTCCCTCTTGGTGGCCCTGATAGGAGACTCAGGGTAGATTTTGCAGACACAGAGCACCGCTACCAGCAGCAGCAGTACATGCAAATCCTTCCCCTGCCACACTATGACTTGGTCCCTGAGCCCTTTGCCCACCGCCTCGCCACAGAGTCCATGAGAGTTAGAGAGAGATCCCCTCCAGTCCCTGTTCGCTTCAGAGAGAGGGATCTGTACTCCAGTGCTGAGTGGCCTGGCCTCAGTGTCCATGACCGGATGCGAGGAGCCAGCTTTGAGCCCCTAGATCACCTGGAGAGGCGTTCCCGCGAAACCTGGTCGCTTGAGCGTGAACGGGAGCTGCGAGATCAGGGCCGCAACAGAAGACCACTTGACGACGGCTGGCGCCTGGATCGCTCACCTGACGGCGGCGATTATGTAAGGCGTCGCCACGGCAATTCACTAGATCGCAGCCCTGGAGGGAGCAGCCGAGACGGGGGGCGCTATAGTGACCCTGAGCGCCTGCCTCGCTCTGGCAGAACTTCCCCCATCAGAGAGCGGCAGAGCAGCCTTGACAGCGGGCCCGGAGAAAAGAGACGGAGAACCCTCAGCCCAGCTGAACCAGGCTCCACTTCTGACAGGGACCGCAAACGCAAAGCCAGTGACCCATGCAGGAGCCCTGTGAGGAAGGAGGACCGCTCAGATCACCCCCCCTCCTCATCCTCCTCTAACCCATCTTCCTCCAAGGCTGGCCTGCAGTCTAAGCAGGGGGCCGGGTCACAGAAACTGTTTAAGGCCTGGCAGGGCGTCCTCCTGCTGAAGAATAGCAGCTTCCCTGCATCCATGCACCTGCTGGAGGGGGATCTGGCTGTGGCCACCAGTCTGCTGGTGGACAGCTCTGCAGGGAGCCAGGTGTCCCAGCTAAAGATCACCCAGCGCCTGCGTCTGGACCAGCCCAAGCTGGATGAGGTCTCACGCCGCATCAAAGCTGCCACCCCCAGCGGGTACTCCATCCTCCTGGCTGTGCCTGGGAAATCCGAGGACGGAGGACTCCAAGACGCCAGCAACTCCACCGAGAGGCCGCTGAAGAACCTGGTCTCCTACCTGAAGCAGAAGGAGGCGGCTGGCGTCATCAGTCTCCCTGTGGGAGGCAGCCGTGACAAGGACCAAGGAGGAGTCCTTCATGCTTTCCCCCCGTGTGATTTCTCCCAGCAGTTCTTGGATGCCTCCGCCAAAGCCTTTGCCAAATCAGACGACGACTACCTGGTGATGATCATTATCAAAGGAGCATCGTGATAGAAAAAAAGAGCAAATTATAAAATGGTTGTTTTCACACTTGTGCACTGTGTTTGGCTATGAGTTGTAAAAAAAAAAAACAGGGATATGAGCTTAGTTGGTAACAACATAATAAGGAAATTACAGGGTTCCGAAGTTCATTAACCTGCATGGTATCTTTTATTTCACCCTATTGACATTATACATGTAGTGGAAATGAAAGTCATTGAATTGGAGACATTTTATTCAGTTAATGGGTTTGTTTAATTAATGCAGGTTATATGTTGCCCTCTGATATTAGGTTTTCAAATAAATGTAAATTACTTAAAAGGTACTGCGCTTAAAAAATTAAGAGTATGCTACATTTTTGTGAATCAATAATATTGATTGCCTTATCTCATTAACAAAAATGCCATTCCTTTATATACTTTGATATTTTGGCACACTGTAACAAAAAAGAACTCTATATAAAGATATATTTGAGATCCAAAACAGAATAGCAAGCCTCCATTTTATCTGTACTCCACTAAGTTTTGGTTGGTCAGTTTGAGCGGCGTAGAAATATTATGACGATGTTTGTACAGCAGTGGCTACAAGAGAATTGAATCAGCCTCATGTACATAATTATTTCCCCTTATTAAAGAAGTATATCCATTCGATCTAAAGTTTTACCCATTTGCTCATTAATAAGCATATTTCAAATGTGCAACTGTGCAACCTTTTGCTGACCAGGTACAAGTTCTATGTTTTGATTACTTGTTAATTCAAAGTATAAATATGAAAGTCTCTGTTTTTGTTCAATTTTGGCCATGCTACATAAAGCTAGAGAAAATTGTGGAAAAGTCTTTGTACCAATGGTTTGATTCTATAGACCAACTTCATTTTATTAGTCCTCTCAGTATCTGGTCTTCAGAGTATTGGTGCCCCACTCCATTGTTTTAATCCGTTCATTTCTTCAGGTTCTCTTAATATTGACTTTTGAGGAGTATGAATGGTTACAGTATAACAATAGGATGAAGTGAATGCAAATTTCCTCATGTTTTTCCACATTTTTTGCCAAGTACTGGTACCAACAGCACCCATATTAGTAGTTTTAACTGCCATCATACTCGGCTTCATTTCTCCTTATATGTAATATTAATTGACTGTAGCTGAGCACCAATAATGTCTTATTGCACGCAAGGTGTCCGTGTGGCATCACTGGTAATGTGGTGCATAGAATCCCATCATCATGTGGCAAAAATTTAATCAAGTTGCACAATGGCAAAAACTTGTGCTTCATTTTTGTAATCTGACAGTTACGGTTACTGCCCCAACACTGCATGTATTGTATTAAAAAATGATGTAACATTTTGAAAGAAGAGCAATGTGTATGCCATGTAAATCCCTCATCATTGATCAGGAGTCCGTAATTGGATACCGTGACAGCACCAGTGGACTTGTGTGAGGAAAACTACAGAAATGCATCAGAGCGAATGGGCTCTTCCACAACGGCCTCTCATGCCTTCCTCTGAAAGGACTGATCTTGATTTGTTTTAATGCTTTGATTTCAGTACCATGTTTTAAAATGGAATATTTTGCTTTGTGCTGTGTACTCAGGATATCTGGAGAAAAAAAAGAAGACCATCATTGCTCATGGGCCTAAGAAATATACCTGCCTGTCAGAAAAAAACACAAAGTGCAACATGCGCTTCATAGATTTTTGTCTCAGTCTTAATAAATTTACTCTTTCGTTGGAAACACAAATGTATCTGCCTCGGAAGACAACTTTTGTGGCCTTTTCTGTTCTTGGAAATGTACTTGGAAGTGTCTCTAAAACCTGAAGGCTTAACCAGTTTGAAAGTGGAAGCCTTCTCTGGCAGAAAGGAGAGGAAAAGTGTGAGATCAAGGGAAAACAGCTGCTCAGTTCTATATGTTGATGTTGTTGATCATCAGTTGTTGAATGACCGCTTTGCGAAGAGTTTTTTTTTGATGTTGCCTTCATTGAAATTGAAATTTGGGCGTCTTGATAACATTTATTCCATTCCCCATGCCAAGACGAGTCTAGAGTTACTGTGCCCCCTCAAACATGTGGCTTATTGCTCAGTCACCTCTGGCCTATATGTCGGGGGTGCGGCTGAGAACCAGCGGAGAGCGCAAAGGCCCAGTTTGTTACCACGCCAGGCTCCATCAGTTTCACAGAGGTTGTCTACATCCTACAGCCTCTCAGTGGGAGCAAAACATTTCAGATACGCAGCCATCCTTCTGCCCCGGCTCCAACAACACACTGGTACAGAAAGTATTGGCTCAGCGTCTGCACCAGCTTGAGAAGGAGCGGTGATATGCATTCATTTGTGTGTTTGCCTGTTGTATTACCTCTCCTTGCATTGGAGTTTTGAAGAAGCTCTCTGTGCTAGGGCCAGACTTCCCACCACCTGCCTCATCCCGTGTCGGAGAAGAGGATTTTTGTATGCTCAGGTTGAGACAGTGCAACACAGCGTCTGCTTTATTTGCCTTTAAAGTGGAGAGGAAGCGCTACGGAAGAGAGAAAACCTTGCCAGAGTCCCGTGCAGGGGAGCGCTTACTTTTAATTGATGTGTTGAAGTGAAATACTTTTAAAAGATTGTGTTCTAAAGTGAATATGAAATCAAAAAATGAAGAAAGTCAGAGTCTACAGGATGTATCCCGTCACCAGAACTCAGTTCCTGCCCAGCACCTGGTTCCTGGTTTCATTTCCAAACAAGGATCCTGCTTCGGTGCCACCCAGGGCGGCCCCCGCATGTTCCAGCCGGGACACGAGATGTCCCAGAGCTTTGAACAGGTCTGAGCCGTCCAACTCGGACCACACCAGCAGCTGTGCCTCAGGTAAAGTATTCAGATGGCCTTAACAACATGCTTGGGTACGTATAAACATGTAAAAACAAGTACACCCCCTTGTAAGTCTGTAGAAATTGATAGGAGGAGATGACGGATTTAAATTTATGGATAAAAATGTATTCTTCATAACTGGCAATATCCAAATTTGTATTGGATGACATGATTCACAACTTAAAGATTGTGCTGTGGGCAACACTAAGTGTACAGCCGGTGACCCATGATCGACTGTCAGCTCTGCAGTGTAACCACATGATCAGAAACAAACAAGTTTTTATGAGATGCCCCATGCAAAACCGGCACTGGCTTTTCAGCACTATCTTTATTATTGTTTAGGCTATTGCCTTTATTAGGATAAATATAATTGGCATTAAAGTGTTGTCATCAGTTAAACAGGATTGGTATACAATGATATCTAAAGCTAAGCAATGCCAGGTTCTGTTTTCTGTTAATGCAAAAAATTCTATGTCATTGTTAATAGTGTCCAACTTCAAAAAAAAAAAAAAATTCTGTTGATTAGAGTCCAATCAGTTTAATTATAGCATTTGGGTGGATCTGATATAAACAGGCTGTTTCCTGTATATGAGAGGGGGTCCTAAACACATGGATTTCCTGATTTCTGCTGAACTTCATAAATTCATATATGTTGTTTCAGCGCTCCAGGAGAGTTCAGTTAATGTTTGTGAATGTGCACCACTCTTTCTACAAGCTAGAAACCAGAGAACAAACCCTTGAAATTATAATGTCACTGAGAGGTGAAATTTGGCACAGCCTCACCGGCAATGAATGATTATTTTGTGCGTTCTTGTGCCCAAATGAGGTTTAAATTCTGGTCTGATTCTCTGATTCTGATCATTTGAACTGCCATTTGATGTAACAACCCAGTTTAAGCATCTTAGGATCATACACTGTCACTGCTCCATTCATCGTCTATGGAATGGCCTGATTTTACATCCAAGTGACAAATTCATACAAACTGTAGAGCGTTTTTTTTTTTCCTCCTGATTTCTAGCCTAAGGGAAGAGTGGTGCTCGAACGAATTCTCAAAATGGGTGGCCTTCCTCTTTAACAGGAATCTGCCAAGGAGATGGATTTAGTAACAAGGGATCATTTATTTAAAGGGCTTGAGTGTGGCACCTATATGAACAAGCCTGGCTTTATTGTATTGTTAGCGCAGACGCAGGGCTGCAGGGTTTAGAGGTCTCAGGCACCATGGACAACTTTGTATGCTCAGACACTTTTCTTGCTTTAAGCCCTGGAGCTGCACAGTCAAAATTATATTTTATTTTATTTTATTTTATAATTAATTAAATTATTAATTAATTTATAAGCAACATTTGATATAATACATGGTCTCTTAGGTGAAAAAATTAAATTATTTTTCCTTTTGACTGCTTGACAAGAGGATTCACGGCAGGAAGAGAAAGTGACAGGGTCCAGCTGACAGTTTCCTCTCTGTGATAAAGACACTGATGTAATGCCGTTGCCTTAAATGCCTGAGTAAATAAGCTGATAAAATGTACCATTATTGATCATTCTTATCATGAATGCAGTCTCAACTGATGCATCACTATTTTTCATGCTTGTATGTCAGGATTGTGTGGATCTTGTGAACCCTAATGCTGATGAAAATGAAACCCACTTGGATGTGATCTAATGAGAACAGGTGTCATTAAAATTTCAAGTATCACAGGAAATCCGCCGCAGGATGGAGACAAGAAAGGGACACACCTTTCTTTATTTTGCTCCGTCTGAAAAGGCACATTAATGTACGTACAGTGAGACTGAACAGCCTCCACAGAGGTGTAATGAGCAGTCATGAATACACACTGAGCAGAGGCCACACAATTCAAGGAATTCATCAGAAAAGGAAAGACACTGTGGTGAGTACAACACTGAATGTTATAATTTGCACTCATATCTATCAGACATTAACTTCACCTAATGCATGTATTTAACCAGCAACTTCGAATATTTTGCATTATAAATGTGAAAAAGCCTCAAATTTATGTTGAATAAAGGCTGATGATCTTGGAATACATTCTGACTTTGTGTCTTTTTCTCTGAGATACACACATTGTTTTAGTGTGTTATAGTACTGTGTGTGTTTCAAACCACCACAGCAGCATGTTTCTGAAGAAATCCTCTAGAGGGCAGAGTTCTTCAGGTAGAGTTAGAAATGCTGAAAAACATGGTCACATCATGTTCAGATGGGGGAAATTACATTTTAATGATTCATTTTATTTGAGGTGATAAGCTTGTCCAGTTAGTGTGTAGTTAACATGGATCCAATTAAGAGGAGTTAATTATGAGAAACATCTTTCACACTAACATAAAAAAAAAGATTAAGTCTGCAGTTAGCCTGTGCTCTTTATCTTCAAAGTCCATTACTAGTTTGTTATCAGTTATAGTGATATAACATTGATTCTTAAGGTGTAGGACTGAAATTAATCTCGCTGCAAATTTAAGTAGAGACTGTTTTGCTTTGGAAGCAGTGCAAACATAAACCATTTATAGTTTCAACTTGCATTTATGACTTCTTCACATACTGTCTGTCCTTGGATTGAGAACTTATTGGTAAAAAAGAAAAAAGGCTTTGAATACATCATCACATGGTTTAATATTGGTGCACTAAGTATTTGGGAAAAGTCATCCGAGCTCCATACAGGAATGAACCTCACTTAACTTTCTCCGCAAACTGGTTGTAGTGTAGGACTGATTCGATTTAGATGATGAAATCAAACATGGTGTTTCATTTTTTTTCCCCCAACCCCTTCATTTCTCCTCACTGATGTAAACGTGGTGAAAAACTACAACACAAGGCTTGACTCCAGCCAGTGTACCTGTGACTTTCTTCCCCCTTCATGTGTGTTTGCATTGCGTGTGCGAAACTAAAATGAGGAAAATCCTGCTCACGGAAACATTTGACTCATTATTCATCTCCTATAGGTGTTCCTGAAATCCTTTATTACAAATGTTTATGCAGTGATTTGACGTATGAGGTACATTTGTTAATGTCTTTGTATTATTTAATTGCTCAGTAGAGATGGATTTCAAAGGAGACAGCAAACTTTCAAAAGGAAAACATGAATCACACAACAAACACTGATATTCACAGACTTGTTGCCACATGATTGTTAAGTTTAATGGTTTAGGGTGAGGCATCACAAATGAAAATGGCAATTCGGTATGGGCTGGGCAATTTTGTGATATGATATTCTGTGTCAAAACTTACTGCTTCATAAAAATATACAAAACAAACATAAATGGTTAATTTGCATATTTTTATACACAAAAGTATAGATACAAAGGCTGCTACAGACAAAAATAATTATAAAATAAATATATATTAAGAACATTTCATTTCTATTTTCTCAAACTGACATTTCTTGCATATGATAACCACTTTTTTTTTGAAAACCCTAAGTTGTAGACATTGCCATAAAATTTTACTTTGTGTTTATCAACAAAACAAATAGGTGAAAAATGGAAATGTTGTGGAATTGTGTTTGTTATTCATTCAGGATTTTTGTTCTGTTTTGTTTTTTGGACAAACTCCCTAAATTAGCAACTAAGTATCATCAGACTGAAACAGAAATCTTTTAATTAATGTACAAATTTGCACATTTTTAAGGAAAAAGTCCAATTTCTTGACAATAACACAACATATAAACATCCTAATACAAACCTGTTTGTATCTGTGTCCAGATTTATTATATGAAGTTTTATTCTGACAGAATCAAAGATTTTTTTTTTCTTGTCCTGTTCACCTGTCTCGCCTTCTTCCTTCTTTTCTTCTGTTGCTGGATGTTTGTTGCTGGATTGTAGCCAGTATGTGGCGTCCAGGCAATTGAATCAATAACAATGAAGTTATATTATTTACTCATATACATACAAGTTATATTTCCTTCATTATATTGAAGGGCATTAGGGTAAATTAACACCCAGCTCCTTTTGTTTCCTTTATCTGGTTTCACTCATTAAATTTACTCTGTGGTTTTGGATGTTAAGTGGTTTCTTATCAGTGTGTGAGCTTGTTTCTCAGGTAAAGGAGGAGTTGAACGCTTTTCAGACCTTGGCTGTATAAAAACACCTATAGGCTGCCCTCTGTGCATTCTCCAGAGTCACTTCTGGAAATGATGAAGTCTGCCGTTGTGCTGCTGGCCTTTGTGGCCGTCGCAGAGGGCCTAATCAAGTAAGAGATACATTTTCAAGGACAAATATATTGTTCCTGTGCTAAAGCTGAAATTATATTATATTAAGTTATATTTTTTAATGTGTGATGGGCTGCTTAGTATTCACTGTTCTGTTTTGAATCCTTGAGAAAATGTGTGCTGCAGCTAAACTACCCCGTCAACGCTACTTTCCACAGGGTTCAGTCAGCACAGAGCCTGAAATGATCAATATTTTGCAGGGTTCATGTGTTTGACTTGTTTGTGCAGAATCCCCCTTTTTAGAGGGACGTCAGCCAGGCAGGTTTTGGAGGAGAAAGGCCTGTTTGAGGAGTACAGGAGGAAGTTTCCCTACAACCCCTCGGCAAAGTTTCAGCCCAGGGTTGACCAGAGTTTGGTGCCCATCACCTTTGATCCAGAGGTAAGTTGCACCGTAACCACACGGGATTATCTGTCCTGTGTGACTGCAGCAATTAATGGACTAAATGTTCTTCTTTTGGATGAAGATGACGTATTATGGAGTCATCGGCATTGGGACTCCACCCCAATTCTTCAAAGTCCTTTTTGACACCGGCTCATCTGACCTGTGGATACCTTCCATAAACTGCACCAGCCCTGCTTGCTGTAAGTATTTTATTTTATTTTATTTCATTTCATTTTATTCAGCAGGGACCAAATCCATTTAAGAAACATAAACCTCCAACAAGTCTGATGCATTGTGCAGTCATATACACTCAGTGTAATTTAATTATATGTCTATTACTGAGGTTGTAGTTTGCAGAGGTCTTGTACTGGACCACAATATACTGAGAGGTGTTTCTGTTTTTTTGTCCTCCCTATTTATATACATGAGCGGGGACAGAAAAGTAGAAACAGCTCTCAATAAAATGCTGTCCAGTCAAACAGCAGCACTAACTATGAGCTCAATGCCAAACATAGAACTGAATGAACACCTCTATTACTGTGACAAAAAGAAAACCTGAGCATTATTAGTATCATAAAAGTAAAACTTTATGGCATTTTGTGTTCCCAGTCCTTGAGCAAGTTGCATTATAATAAATTATTAGAGATTACATTACCTAAAAATGTGATGACGCAAAAAATCATAATTTGGTATCAGTTCATGTGCAGGGGAATGTAAACTTGCAAAGAGTTCCTACTTGCTGTGGTATTTCTTGCTGTGGTATTTTAGAAACAGAATTTTTTGTATGTTTTAAGAAGTCAGAAAGAATAATTTGTTAGAAAAGGTCAGTAAGATATTTAGTCCCTGCTTCATGCTTCAACCATGCCAATTCATTCATTTTGAGCCTATGTGTTTTGGTACCTTTATGTTGTATTGGATTATCTATTTTTGACGGTAAAAACAAAAATAAAATTGGCTCCTGCTCCCTCTTGCCTGTTTCTGTCCTGTGCTGCTCTGTGTCGGCTGTCGCTAGATGATCACGCCAAGTTCAACAGCACAGCGTCCTCCACTTTTCAGGCTGGCTCAAAGTCTTTCTCCATCTCATATGGCACTGGTTTCATGTCA
The DNA here is from genome assembly GCA_900302555.1 of Myripristis jacobus. Classification (NCBI taxonomy): domain Eukaryota; kingdom Metazoa; phylum Chordata; class Actinopteri; order Holocentriformes; family Holocentridae; genus Myripristis; species Myripristis jacobus. Next base: position 8,737 of record OMLB01018145.1, on the reverse strand, counting down.
GGGATTACAGGATATGACACCGTAAAGGTAAGAAAAACGAGGTTTTTATGTCCTTGAGCTGCTTCTGATATACGTCATGTTCACACCAGGCACCACCTTTAGCAAATATCAGCTCACAAACAAGGTGTTAGTCAATTCTGCTCTGTTTCTGAAAACACTGAAAAAGAACATAGGAGGATCCATAGCACCATACAATGTGCTTCCAGACAAGATATTTACTCACAGAATAATGTGGTGTGTTCATGATTACTTCATATCAAGCCATTTAGGAGCAAATGATACAGCGTTATGGGTCCTCCATGTCCATTTTCATGTAGTAGTCAACCAGGATGTGCGTGGCATCTGTTCACCTGTTCTGTGACGTTGAGACATACAGTATGAATTTTCCTGTCAGATAAGTGACATATATGTGGAGCATCAAATCTTTGGCCTCAGTCATTTTGAGGCACCTTTCCTGGAGGCCGTGCCATGGGATGGGATTCTGGGTCTGGCCCTCCCTGGCATATCGGTTGAAGGAGGCACGACTGTGATCAATAACATGTGGAACCAGGGCAAACTCCCGCAGGACTTGTTCTCCATCTACCTCAGCAGGTGAGGCCTCCTCTGGGTCAGGAAAGGGGAAATATAGCAGTCTCCAAGGAGGGATTAAATATCGACTCTCTTGTACACAAAGTGGTGTTTTTTATGCATGTTACAACGCTTATTTTCTCAGCAATTATGTTGTTCTTTACCACCTCCAGTTCTGTGGAGGGCAGTATGTTAATCCTGGGAGGAACAGACCCCCTGTATTTCAGTGGAGGCATCAACTGGGTCCCTGTGCACGGTGCCACTGGCTTTTGGGCTATTATAATAGAAAGGTAAGTGTACAGTGAGAAGGGACCATCTATTTATCTGGAGGTTTGTTTTTGTAATGCAGGATACTTGATCTTTAACCTGCATGGGCCTTGGAGGTTATTGCTATGTTGCAGTATGATCAGTCTTATTATGTATGTTTCTATACTTGTGTTTTACAGTATTTTTGTGGTATTTTAAACCACATTGCATTATATTTGACTGTACAAACTGAAATTAAGTTCTACACAATTCAACAGCTGCAAGCTTCATGAGAGCTTCTATCTGTTGCAGCATCACCATCAATGGGAACACGGTTGCGTGCTCTGGGTCATGTCAAGCCATCGTCGACTCTGGCACTTCACTTATTGTTGGGCCAAGCAAAGACATCAACAACATCAATGGCTGGGTGGGAGCCTACACAGCCCAGTTTGGTAACGAGGTAGGGAGCTGGCATCATTGTTCTGCATTCCTGTCAGTTTGTCTAATATTAAATGGGACTGAAGCGACTGAAATGTGACTCCACTGAGTGAAAAAATGACAAAACTGCAGCAAACTGTGGGTCTGTCTCACAGGCTGTTGTGAGCTGCAGTAACCTGAATGTCATGCCTGACATAGTCTTCAACATAAACGGCTACAGCCTCTCTCTTCCCCCGTCAGCCTATGTCATGCCGGTTGGTCTTTTCACACACGCACACACACACACACACACATTAATATATGGAGAGACAACATTCGATAATAGTTGTGTAATGCAATAACAGCCTACTCACACATATACTGAGAAAAAGCCCAGGTGAAAATCCGCCTCATTTAGATATTTGGTACCACTTTACAAAAAGACTATCCTTATAAAGCACTTATGAATGGTTTATGATCAGGTTGTAAACACTTTATAAATCATTAATACACTGCTATAACACAAGTCAGTAAAAACTCAACTCTGTGAACAAGATACCAAGGAAGGCTGACTGATAAAGTAAAGTAAGCTGAGCAACTACCAAAGTGTGATATTTAACAGAATAGATGCAGTGCAGCAGTAACTTGATCTTGCCAGATAGTGAGCCTGCATCAATAATAACCTAATTATAACCATTCATAAACCCTTTGTAATGGTATTCTTACTGTAAAGTAGCACCAGATATTCCAGTGTTATCTAGTATTTGTTTGAATATTAAACTGAGATAGTAAAGAAACCAGAAACTAAATATTTATCCCCTGCCTGTCACATTGTCTCTCCTTTCTTCAGTCGTCGTCATCTGAGTGCAAAACAGGGTTTGAATATGGCAGCTGGATCCTCGGTGAGGTCTTCATGAGGCAGTTCTACACTGTCTTCGACATCGGAAACAACATGGTGGGCTTCGCTCAGGCTGCTTGAAACCATGCTGGCTCAAAATTATACTGCAGTCATTTGTCAGAGGCACTGGTCTTTCCAGAAGTGAGAGAACCGGAGATATTCAAAAGGTGTTTGCATGTCTTAATATAACTGCAACTCATTGCAAAGAAAATGATCCTCCAAAGGCATTTATTTGTGTGAGTGAAGCTAATGAACTTTTTTTTTCCAGACATTTGAGCCTGTACTTACATCTGTCAATGCAAGAGTCAGTCCAAATGTTTTGTTGTAAAATGGATCTTAGTTTTATTGTTCCAGCATTTGTCAAAAATTTAAACTCTGAATTTGGTGGCCACTAGATGGCAGAGGACTCTGAAGTGCACCACTGTCATTACCCCACTTCATTTGACTCTCCGAGGAGGGGCCTGAGGAAAGGATGAGTCATCTCAGCTCGAATTTAGTCTTAAAAACAGAACCACCTGCCAATCACTCATTGTCCGCCGGCTGAGGTTTGCATTAACGCCATCTGTGGCTGTAATGTACAGTGATCCGAGATTTCCCTTTAGGCTGGGGGATTTGTTCTAATTATAAACTATGATTTAATACCCAAAGGGCCTTGTGCATCATTCCCACCTTTCCTTTTTTATCACGTCCATGGACACAGGGCTCATCTACAGTAACAGTTAATCCTGCTATACCCAACACTCTTATTGTGTCCATTTTAACTATTTATGATGTAATTTTTTCTTTTCTCATTCTGAATCCATACGTGTGTAGCCCTGCATTTTCCAGCTGATTAAAACAAATTAGTACGTGTAATACAACACACCTGGCCAGAGCCGCATGCGATGTGGGGAAACATGGTAACACAGGACACTATAGGCTGAAATTACTGAGATGAGGGCTGCACGGACTTCCCTCCAGGCCTCTTCAATCATTAATCGACTGGAAGAGTCCTTTGCTGTTGCAGCAGGTGAGGTTACAGAGTGCTGCATCTGTCAGAAAGACGAGCCCACTGCTATATAACACTGTGTAACATTCATGAGGATGCACAAATTTGGTGCATATGTGAGTGAGTGAGCGTTTTTATTTGAAATATGTGCATAGAGCTATATCTATACAATCTAAATAGAGCAAGATTGACTGATAATTTTCATATGAAACACAGATTATCTGCAGGCAAACAAAAAAGGATCCATTTGAATCCATATCCCATTTGCTCATTTCTCAGCAGTGGCTGTCCCATCCTAGACAAAGACAGGCAGAGGCGAGGGAATGCAGGACAGCGTGCTTGCTATGCATGGGGGAGGTCTGATGGTAAACAATCCAAATAAGGGTGAAAAGACAGCGACACCAAACGGTGCCAGAAGAAAGTAAATCGGAGGGACAGGTGCAATAAATACCACTCCCTGGGCGAGGAGCGTTTCCGCTCCAGTGATCTGTGTGGTCTAGCATTTCACCCTCAAGTGACCAAGGGCAATACATCAGGGTAATAATGAAACACAAGCCAGCGGGATGCGTGCCACTTGGACCATTGAATCCCTGTCTTGACATCTGTGTACAAACATAGGCCTGACACATTTTGAGCACAATCACTCTGAAGTTCACTTGTTTTTACTATCCAATCACTGCAGCTCAACAAAAGGGTCTGGTGGTGTATTTTGGTAGTTTTATGAAACATAAACACAGGAACAATACAATAAAAGACAAGAGGAATGTTGTTAATATAATAGATAGCAGAGAACATAAAATAAGACATTGCACATCATTGAGCATAAGTAAAAGATATGTTCCTGACTTAACACAGACCTAGATAAAGTCATCAACATCATTAATGACAGCTATAAGTGTTTTTACTATCAACACTGAACATACACTGCAGGTGAAAAGCATCATCATCAGTCTGAAATGATTCATTCTTTGGTTGAAGATAAATTTAAGTGGGAAAAAGAATTAAGAGCTTAAGAGCCAAGAGATGGATACATGAGTTACATGAGTACATTAGCACAGATAATATGTGTCACTGCTGTCAGAATCAGTATAGCGATCTTATACATCATCAAACTATCAGAAAAACACTTATGTTTAACATTCAACACAAATTCCCATATTGATGTTTAACTGGAGTATTTCATTCAGTCACATTATCCTGAGAATGCACCATGAGAAGTGAAAGGATAAAATTGATTATAAGTGCATTTACATTGCTACATATAGTCTGGGACTGGCCTAATTTGCTGTTAACTTGCTTCACTGTTACTCTGACATTTTGCCTTAAGAGAAGGGAAATGAGTGGCCTCCCTTTATCCTGATACGTCAAATACAATGGCAGCTGTTTTAAGTTAAGAAAATCCAGTGGTAAAATTCAGCAGGTTATGACCTGAAACTGAGCTCTGCATGAATCATTAACAGAGCAGTAATGTGCATTTCACCCTTTGAATGTCATTCGCTGACAACATCTGCGACTCTGACAGTTTTATTATACTGTTCTCCTAAATTTACATGCATATCTAAGATGGAAGACATTTCTTTGTGATGACACCACACACTGTATTGCAGTCACGTCAAAATGTGAGCCCGTGGATCCTATAACAATATCAAGTTATTTTTGCATTGTAAGTAAAAAATAAGACCTTTTGCAAAGCTAAGTGCTACTTTTATATTTGCATTTCAGCTGTGACAAGCAGCCAAGAGGGCTTGCGTGCTCACTGCGCTGGTAGCTGTTATTTCTGACCATGTTTATGCAACTGTCGGCTGGTTGGCATTTGCCAGTTTGCTTAGGGATGGAAACTAAGCCCAGCAACATGCAGTGGATGGTACTGGCTCTCATCTGTTTCCCCTGGGCAAGGCTGGCCTGGCTGCCACCAAGTATCCCATGTGGCTTGTTATCCTACAAAGAATCAACCACAACAACATAATACAGATCTTAATGGACATTAAGTGATCAATACGATCCCTCGCCTGGTACACGAGGCTTCAAAGCAGCAAGATGGATTCAAGCAAGTGATGGACAATATAATACCACTCCATTATGACAGGGTGCTTGGCGCAATTATGCTACTAGTCTGAGTCTCTCTATATTAATTGCATTGTAAAAATAGTTGTATTACTGGAAAGTGAACTCAGTATCACAAACATCCAATCTAAACCGATATCCTTTGGATCCTCGACTGTCAACAAAGTATGTGTGAACATAAAAATCTCAGAGCTCCTAACTGGAAAACCATGGCTCTAACCTGACAGGAGGAGATAAAATCTGCAGCAGATTCACTGACAGGACAAGAGAGTGACTTTGAGTTTTAACATCCAAATGAGCGTGATTTTGTTGAAGTGCTCATTTTTTCTGAACCACAACCTGTTATATGTCTAGATTCCCCCTGAGCTCCGTTAGTAGAGCAGTTCCTTCATAACACCTTAGAGAAATGCTTTAAGAGAGACTTTTTCAGGATTATCACATTACATAAACTGGCCAGTATAAAGAGTTTGTTGATGATTAAGAGGAAGTTGATATTTTTGTCTAGAAATAATTTGTTTAATTATATACCGCTCTGCTCCACTGAATCTCAGCTATACTTTACAAAAAATTGTTACTTTGCTCAGTATTTCCTGCAGCGTCATATGGAAATGAACACTTAGTGTGATCCATACAAGATGACTAAAATTATACATTTATAATATATTTATTTGTCTGATAATAGTCATTAGTTGTATTTCTACTGATGTAAACAACTAGAAATCTCTTTCAGTAATTTCAGATACTGTATTTGGTCATTAGTAACTGTCACATCAGTGGGTATAAATGAATCGCTGGAAAAGTTACTATGTTTTTATCATTTTCATAACATTAGTTGTTATGGGTGGAACAAAGAAAATTGTGGATTTCAACTTCTTCTTGGGGCATTATGTTGTGTTTTTTTTTTTTTCAATATTCTGATACTGATATTGCATTTGGTAATCTTAATTTTATTTATGTATTTTTTTAATATATAAAAAGTGCATGCTCTTGCAACAATGCCACCAACTGTGAGAACAAACTGAAGCTTTAACTTCTTCTAGCTGTGAGATGATAACTTCTGAATCTTGCATACATTCAAAGCTTGCAGAGTTCTGTGGAGCAGCCAAAGACGGTGGAGCGCCATCTTTGTCTCAACCTGCAGGCCGTGCGACTCACTCTCACACTACCATCGGGGTATCGGAGCACACGGAGCTAACAGACTCTGCGTCAGACCTCCTTCTCTCTTGGTTACCTTCCTGCCATTCCTCATCTTCCTCCCCTATTGGGTTCAACCTCCCGTTCTGCTCCAGCTGGTCCTTGGGTTCCAGGAAGGCCACGTGTCTGTTGAGGAAATCCCTTGCCCCCATGGCACCGCACTCTCGCCCTGCCTCCTCGTTCTCTTGAGAGATGCTGACAGTCGAGGAGTGAAGACTGTCCCTGGGGATGCTCTTGCTAAGGCCCTGGCTCTGGCAGCAGATGCATCGGCAGGGTGTGAGGTAGAGGTAGATGAGGACCATAATAATACTGGCCAGGCATCCCACCAGGGTGGTGTAGGCGGTCTTCATGTTCTCCAGCCCGCCACTCATGGTGAAGTTATACACTACCACAGTTACATATTGCGTCTCGTTGAGGGAGTCACTGGTGGCGTAGCAGGTGTAGACCCCTGAGTCTTCTGCCTTCAGGGGCCCAATCTGGAGGTTTCCATCATCAAGCATCACAGCGCTCTTGTTCACCGGGGACATTGGGATGTTACCAGGCAGCACCCAGCTCTTCATCATATTCCTCTGTCTGGTGTCACAGTTCAGAACCAGGAATTGATCCAAATAGGCCTGCTCATCCATAATTCTGACCTCGCTGCAGTTCAAAAAGACCTTGTTCAGATCCAGTGTGGCCACTTTTTCCTTCTTCAGTCCTGGCTTCACACAGGTGTGGTCGTCCCTGAAGTCAATGGCAGAGCTGAGCTGCTTGAGGTGCCAGCGTGCCAGCAGGTCATACAGCTCACAGCTGCAGGGCAGAGGGTTATTATGGAAATAAAGGCCGTTCTTGATCCAGGCAGGCAGAGCCTGGAGCTCATGGAGGTGCAGGACCTTGATTCGGTTGGAGGAGACATCCAGGATGGTGAGAGCTTCCAGGCGGCTCTTCTCCTTCACCAGCTCTATGGGGAAACGTGAGATCTGGTTCTGGCTCAGATAGAGCCTCTGCACGCTGAGCAGGCCAGAGAAGGCAGAGCGGTCAATCTGGGAGATGTGGTTGTTATAAAGCAGCAGCACCTCCAGATGCTCCAGGGGCTCGAAGATGAATTCGTCCAGCAGCTGGAGGCGGTTTGAGGATAGGTCCAAGTACCGAAGCCTTGTCACATATATAAAAGCTTCAGTGGAGAGGAAGTTGAGGCCGTTGTGGCTGAGCAGGAGGCTGTGCAGCCGGTTGAGTTTGACAGAGGTCCATTCAGCACGTAGCCGGGTGATGGTGTTGAAGCTGAGGTCCAGCACAGCCGTATAACGTGGCAGAGCCGTGGGTACTCCGGTTAGGTTATTCTTGGAACAGCTAATGATGTTACTGGCACACACACAGGTCTTGTGGCAGTCAAGGGGGCTTGCCATAAACTGCCCACTGATTCTCATCGCTGACATTAGTAAAGCCAGAGGTAGGATTGTGAGGAAGCCTCTTCTACACAGCACCTCCATGGCATTGTGAGACATGCACAGCAGCCCTCCCATCATGTCAAGGTTAGTCCCAGGTAATGACTGAAGGAATCTGTCTAGTCTTCCCAGCGGAGAGTCATGGAGCTGTAATCTGAATCAGAATCAGAATCAGAAATACTTTATTGATCCTGAAGGCAAACTGGGCCAGTTGCAGAGAAGAATTGAATTATAAGAAATAGAAAAAGAACTATGAAATGTAAAAATGAATGCCAGACTGTAAGAACATGATGTACCAACAGGAAGTCAAAACTCTTACTGGAGATCAAAATGTCATTTATCCCTCATATGAGATGGGATGCAGCGCTGGAGCCTATGTGCGCACTTCATGCTCTAATGCGCACAGGGGTGCATTGCACCAGCAAAGCCAAAAAGTTCTGGTAGATCTACACGTGACATAAATAACTAAATAAATAAATACATGCAACCAGAATGGCAGTGCTAAATTCCCACGTCCATCTAAAAATAAAATACTTAATATTTAATGAGAGACAATTTGAAAACATAACGTTGTGTGTTTTATTCGGCTCATGCTGTCATATGTTTTTTCTTCTCACTCGCTATAAAAGAAAAAACACCTCGATCACCCAGGCGGGCATCACTGTCCCGCCGAGGGATGCTTACCTTCCCCTGATTTTCTAGGACGCAAAGCAAAACGGCGAACAGAGAGTATATCTTCAGCCATCCAGCTTCGGAGGTGCTCCGCTGCAGGACATCATCATCATCACCATCCTCTTCATCTGAGCGGCGGCGATCAGCGGTCCCGTCTTGTGTATCATCTGAACCTTCAGGAAAAGCTACTGAACAAGACAGGAGTACCGGAAGGGCCTGCGTGTCTGCGGTCTGCCCTGCGAGGAAATGCGACCATCTGATTATTGA
>OMLB01018144.1:20609-41907 GCA_900302555.1 Myripristis jacobus | reverse complement strand
CACACAAAGCTGACTTTATTCTTAACACTGTTAAAAACAAGCGAGTAAGATGTAAGATGCAATTTATGATAATCTCATAACATATCTTAATGACTGTAAAATTATGGATATTAAGACGGGCCTTTCATAGATTTTTTTTTTTTAGCTTCAATCTATTTTTCTTCTTAGAGTCTGTTATTGTGCTAAGTGCTGTGTGCATACAGAGTGGCCTTCATTGCTACATCAGCGAGGTATTATGAAGAGACCTTCTGAGAGGCCTAAAAGATCTTCACTGAGTCACTCCATTGTGTCTCTCTGGAGAGACCAATAACCGGAATAATGACATGAGCAGTGACCCACAATTGGAAACAAGCACATAATTTCTGACAAGCAGCCACCCACCCGTCTTAATTACATCAAACACAAAAGTCTGATACAGCTTTTTGGTTACTTTCAACAATGCTGCCTCCATCGCATAACTGTGAGGTCTTACATTTTTTCATACAGTGAGGATACATAAGTGAAGTTCTGCATATTGGGGCTCATCATAGTCATTAATGCAACTTTGTGAGCAATATATACAGAACATTTATATACATAATCTTTTCCAAAAGCAAGCAGTCATTCTTAAGAACTCTGATATCATTTTCCTGTCTTTTACCCAGCCATTGGTTTCCATTCATTCCACTACAATATGAAAATTAACTTTCTGAGGCCTTTTGAAGTCCTGTACAATCCACATCCTTTTTAGTAACTGGTAACTTAGTAACTCAAACTTTCTATTCTATCACCATAATAAAATTGTCCACATTAGTCTAAAAGCAGCAGCACTGGTGTGTTTTGATGACTTGAAACCGGGTGGAGTGAAACAGTCCCTCCACTGGAAAATAGTGCCTGGGGAAATGTTTACTTTACACAGCCAGTTATCAGTTGTGTGGTTTATGAGCGGCCACGACTTCGTGAGCCGCAGAAGCACAACAATATAAGGTGGGTGTTTCAACCAAAACTTCATATTTGAAATTGAGGGATTCTGAATATATGTTGTGAAGTTTAGTACGCCTGCGTGATTTGCAAAATGGTTTTGCTGCAATATAAAATGTGGGTAAACTGTAGTAAATGGGCAAAACGTTCAAAACTGCTGGTATGGTCCTTTAACATCACCAGTCGTCAGGAAACTGTGCAGCTGAATGAGCCATCACATGCATGGTACCTTGCATGTGGTAGAAAATATTATACAATTTTGAATTTTGTATTCATCTGCAACTGAGGAATTTAACCTTGGTGTTTAAAAGGAAATAATTGCCAGTAATTGGAAATTAATGTTTTGGGTGGTAAAACAGCATGCTAGGAACAGATTTGAACCCACACAGGCTCACACATTCACCAAGAGAACATAAATACTGCACACCTCTAGATGGCAGCGTCTTCATTGTTTTGGGGCCAAGAGGCATGCAGAAAGCATGTCTGGTAAATAGGCCTCACTGTGCTGCCATAATGTGAATAAAATTATGTGTATTGAAACTAATTTTAGAATAATCCAAAAATGTAAAAAAAAAAATACTAATAATACTAATAATAAAATACTTTGACCTGTGATTTTACGAGTATGCTACTTTTAACTGATCTCTGCTATCAGCCCTGACAGTTTAATGCTCAAACCTGAATCTCGCTCGATAACAGAAAACATACAGCATCGTATTAAGATCTAGGATTTATTAGGTTATGATAAATCTTATCTTTTGGACATGATATGGATCAAAAGCTTTGGGAAATATTTGGGAACAATCTTAACAAGTCAGTACTTTCTGTCCATAAAAGACACATAAACTTATTCTTGACTTTTTTGATAACTTAAGTTGACTAGTCTAGACTAAAAAGCAAATAGTATTATTTCAGTGTATGGACACGCTACTCAGTCTAAGTTGTACAGTCCAGTATATTGCCATGGGGCCTGGAGACCATCAGGGGTCCTTAGGGGGGTTCCATGGGATGTCCAGCAAAATGAAAAATAGTTTAATTTCCCCATTATATCACTCTTTTGAAGTATGTCCAATATGAAAACGTAATAACGTCTGCTCTAAGGTTTTACTGCCACAGCTGTAACCTGGGGCCCATGACATGAACACATCTAGGACCACGTTGTAAGAACAAATCTAAATGTTAAAAGAGGACAGATTTAACATGGCGCGAGTCAAGGTGGACCTAATCCTTTCCACATGTACACATGATAAATTTATCAGTCTATAACTTGGTCCACCTTTTCCTGTTCATGCCTAGAAGCACATATTGACTCCAAAATCACCATAAATTGTTGATTATATGAAAATACAATCTTTTCATTATTCCTAGAGTAATATTTCACACACAAAAAAGGAGAGATTGGGGTATTTAGATACTTTCACTTGCACAGTCCATCAGGTATTGTGTTGGAGTCGGGTTTTTAGGTGGTCACCTCCCCTGGATTTCAGTGTATTTGGGTTGCCATATCCTGCTCTCACAATGGCCTCTCCCTTCTAGTGATGATGTACTTGCACGGTCAGTGATGGAGAACCACCCTATTCACTATTGCAACACAATACACTGCAGGTGTGTAAGCCACTGCTGAACACGACCCTGATCAGGACCTCTGTGGGTGGCAACTCGTTGCTCATTTCAAATACACATTGCATTTTAATTTTGCACCAACACAACAGTATGCTTTTGGTGTGTTCTGGAGGAGACTTGCATTTTACATCTACTTTGCATAGAGACCACATCATACATGCTTACATCTCTCTCTCCCTCTCTGTGTGTGTGTGTGTGTGAGAGAGAGAGAGCGAGCGAGAGAGAGAGAGTGTGTGTAAGGACATGAGCAACCTTTGAACCACTCTGCTCATACAGGGTTGGCTCCTTTAACATTCCTCCAGTTAGACTTCTTGCCTCCGGTGGGAACTTCTGCTTTCACGTCCAAAAAAAAAAAACCCCAACAACAACAAACCAAATATAAAAGTGCAGTCAGCAGCAGACCCTACACAACATCCAGCGGAAAAGTTGGAACAAAGGTGAAAACTAACTTACCTGTGAGGACTACGTGCTAGCTTACATTACGCTAAGTTCCTGTACATTTCGCTTTAAGACTAGCTTGAGTTGTTACGGATATAAATTGTTATTGTTATGTACTGACGGAGCAGCAAAGTAAATTACGTAACGCTGTCAGTTAACGTGCTAGTTACGCCTAACGAGTTATCTTAGCAACCACTAGCTAGCCAAACTTAGCTGTCGTTAGCGCAAAAGTTAAGGTAATGTTAAACGTCGATATCAGTACACTTTAACTATAATGGTTGTCCATTTAGCAGGCTGCCTGTGTTTGCAGGGTGGAAGCCACACAGTCGCGTAGTTTCACAGGTTTCTACGTCAATGGCAGCTTTCCAGTAAGATTAAACCAAACTCTCAACATTAGCGGCATGTTATTTTTCTCTGTAGGACAGCTGCTTTCTTGTCTGTGGTACAGCCATCAACATTACCATCACCACCACCACCACCACCATCATCATCATCATCATCATCATCATCATCATCATCATCATCATCATCATCAGCTCCCGGCCAGTCCACAGCAATGTCAGGTGGTAAGTCAGCGGTACTGGTGTGCCTGAGGAGCCTAGTTTAACAGAGGATGTTTGTGAGGACACACTCTAAATATAGAGGTTTAGCTGCTACACTAATATCAAACTCAGTGGAGGCAACTGAATATCCCCTCATCAGTGTTTTTAGCAAGAACCATTTAGTTCAAATGTCCAGTGGTGGAAAGAGTACTGCAAATTGCTACTTAAGTGTAAGTACTGTCACTGTGCGGATATTTTACTTAAGTAGAAGTAGAAGTACTGCTGTAAAAGTTACTGCAGTAAAAGTAAAAAGGAGCTCATCTAACATGCAGTTTCTTTTCTTTTCTTTTTTTTTTTTTCTTTTTAGGAATAATAACTGTGTTGGGTGTGATTTTGTCCATGTGGTTATAAAAGGGATAGAGTACACGCTTCAAACTAGATTCTTTTAAAGGTGCAATGCGCAAAATTACCAAGGGTTGATTCAAGTGAGGATCCTGTAGATTCAACTGACAAATATGGAACGGTTGAGTCCACATGGTCATCATTGTCAGGCCACCTCTCTGATATTTTTCTCCTTTTTTCCACTCTCATTCCAAATTTTGCCAGTTGAATCTAAATCATCCTTGCATCCATCGACTATCTGCAGTTTTTCATTGCGCAGCTTTTGTTGGAAATTTGGCAATGAGAGAAAGTAGAACCAACACAGCAGAACCAGGCTCCTCTTCCCATCTATGCTGACTGAGCTCGTAAAATCACTGACTTTAAAAAACACTCCAAAAGTACCAACACACAAAAGCCACTCAATTACAGTAACATGAGTAAATGTAAATAGTTACTTCCACTTCTGCATACTTCTGGGGCAGTGTGATGCTTGGGGATGTAGCAACCAGTGGTATGGTACAGTCAATATTTTACAGTAAGCCCATTAATCCATGAAAACTGCACAGTCTTATTCTTAGGTGGTTCTGTGCCCAGCACTGCTTTCTGTAAATGATGCAGGGGTAGTGTAAGGAACACTGTTGGGAAATGTTTGTGTTGTGGTTTTGGTTTGTGAAATGTTAAAAAAAAAAACACTGAGTCTGCTTTTGTTGGGAATAGATTTTGCAACATCACACTGAATGCAAGGTATATGTAATCACATATTGCATATTGGTGGAGGAAATTAATTTTTGGTTCAATCTGGTGCAGTGGCATTTTACATTGCACATTGCTCGTGGTTGAGAGGTGTGTTTCAGTGAGAGAGAGAGAGAGTGAGAGAAAGAGAGACAGAGAGAGAGAGAGGTGATTTTGTGTGTGTGCCCTCTGCAAACAAAAATGCTGAACTCCATGAGCTTTGCACTGAGGGGATGGGAAAAAAAAATCACCAAGCAGCCACTGTTACAGTGATACCCTTTTTAGCAAAAGGGTGTGCAGACAGAAAACTTGACCAGGCGGCAGAGGGAAAGAGAAAGGCACAGAGGAAGAATTAAGAAAACCTGTTACCTTGGGTGTCAGTGTTCCCTTCTCTCCTCAGGTAAGGCCTTTGAGAATGTGAATGCTTTGTTTTCAGGCTAATGGTTTATCATATTCATGGAGGGCAGGTAAGATTTTTCCGTCTGAATAAAAAGTAGCTCTGTTTTTTTAGCCCTTGCTGCTGCTGCACCAGTAAGTGAGCGTCAGCTCTCTTAAAAACTGGGTCAGTTTGTAGGAAATGCTCTAGACAGTCTGTGGAGGCTGTATTTTGGCAAAGATCAGCCCTGACTTGTTACATGCTTTGTTAATTGCTCCCACAAGTTATTTTCTTTGCAAAATGTTGCTGATTTTTTTTTTGTTGGTTGGTTGTTGTCGGGGTAATAGAATAGCTGTCACTATGTGCTATACCAACAAAATTGTTTCAGTATATGTGTAGGTTTGCTCAAAACCACCAGGGCATGGGCTGGGCAGTTTCTTGTTAGTATGATCGATAGTGGAGTGGGGTTTAGACTTAATTTGAGTCATAGTAGTCCTCAGAAAAACCTCACAACTATGCTGTCACGCTCATTCTGTGCAGTACGTTTGAGTGTGTTTGGGTTAGGCCTCAGAGGGGTCATGCAGGTTTGTGTAACTAAATGTCTGATCTACATAACACCATCTAAAATTTAACACTGTCTGTTAAAATAAACATAATGCTGTTTGATTGACCCAGTTTAGTTGAGCTCAGTCCATACTGTGACTCCAGAGACGAGTTTATTTGCACAATGTAAGAGCACACTGACACAGTTGGATCATAATGCAAAAGGACACAACAACTGAACTGCTGTCCAAAGTGTTTGAGTGCAGCTACATTTCTCTATTGATCGTCCATTCAGCTGCTTGATGTGTGTATGTCTCTGTTTGTTTCATCTCTGGCAGGAGGAAACACTTGAGATCACAGGGTGTTCGCAGAAATCTTAAGTATAGGAGATGGTCAGTAGTAGTATCTGAATCTTCTTCAAGCTCATGTACAATCCTGATAGGAGCTGCTCTCCCTATAAACTTATGTTGGAAAACTACACAGACATACACAGTACACTGGTGAACACTTGTCCCACTGACATGTATCTCAGTGGAGTTGCTGTCTTACATTGGCTGCCCTCACCATCTCATGTCCATGTCATCTCAACATGGTTGGTTTTTAAGTAACTAATGTCTAATTAGCATTTGCTGACTTTGGCAGCACACCAAGTCCTGAGTTAGTGGTCGTATTTTACCTTTGTTCTCACATGGAGATTTGCCATTTGTTCCCCACAAACTTACCTGGGTATACAGAGGAAGTAATGTGAAATTGTCTTGATGTGAACTGAATAATCAGGTTGCAATAAATTTGTCAGTTGATGAATAAGGTTTTTTTGTGTGTGTGTGTTCATTCGGAGTCAAATTCAGGTCATCCAGTCAGTTTCTCTCTTTGTATGTAGAGATGCTCATTCAAAGTGTTCAGATCACACTGTTTTGGTAAATTTGGTGGCTGATAAATTACGCTAGATGTCTTCCTCTTGACGACCCACCGATAATACGGTTATGCTGATCATACCAGCCAGGATTATAATAACTTCAGTTTGATGCTGCCCACCTGGCTGTATGGTATGGGTGTGGACAGTGTCTCTGCTTGACTGGAAGTTTGCTTTCATAAGAACAAGAAGAGCAGTTCAGAGTGAGGCCTCTGGTGCACCTTGTTTTGTTCAAGGCTCCCACTTTGTGCCTAAAGTCAGTCCTGCACATTTACTGCACATTTCATAAATCATACCGTGTGACATATGGAATAAACACGGAAGGAGGAGCAACCTTTAGAATAAACTAGTCTCATTTTTCTACAGGCGTTATGCGTTCTGTACAAATTTGAAAATGATATACTGAGCTAAATATTTTACCTGTTGGGGCTCCAATTAGATCCAGGACACAGTATGCATCCTGGGACTGGCAGTATATTGGTGTGTCAAATATTATATTCAGTATACTTCAGCCAATTGATCAGCCATACAGTGTTTAGCAGGGGCAAATAATTTTTTTATCTGTTGCATTCTGCTATCAGACCAATAGATGGAGGTCTTCCTTTGCTCCCTTGCTCTGACTCATTATAGACTGTAAGCAGTGTCTCACTGTTCTGGATTGTTTTTGAATCACAAATTCCTTTCCTCAAAAATCAGACAATGGCCAGTCAGTGTCTTTCACCTCTGTTGCAGTAGATGTGATGCAGTTTGCTTGATTAAATATTTATTATACAACTGATCAGTACAATCAATCAATCAGTCAATCAATAACTTAATTTGTCCCCAGTGGAGCAATAGGTTGTGCAGCCATAGGACACATAGACTAAGCACACATAAAACACTAGGCACATAAATACAACATGAAGAGCATAAAATGTAAATACACTGTAAAAAAAAAAATACCTTGCCATTTAAAAGATTAAAAAACAAGAAAGTTTTCATTACAAAAAAGTTCACATTACATGTGAACATATATAACTTTTCCTCCTAGAGTGTGTATGTGTTGCTAGTGGAAGTGTGAGAAGGTGCCAGATGGCAGAAACTGAAACTGTTGATGTAAAGAATGGGAACAGTCAGACAGGATGGATTTTGCTTTGTTATGTAACTGTTTGTTGTAAAGATCCTGCAGAGTTTCCTGTGCAGTGGCAGATATTTTGCCGCAGACATTAACCACCTTATGGAGCAGATTTTTCTGTGTGACCTTGAGAAATTGATACCAGCAGAGAAAAGAGAAAGCGAGCGCAGACTCAGTGAAAGATCGATAAAGCATTATCATCAGGGATCTGTCAACTTGGAACATAGAGTTTCCTGAGACAAAAGAAATACTACACTAGTTTTTTGCCTGATCTGATTCCATGCAAATAAGCTTGAAAATGTGCTGCTTTTGCTGTTCTTACTCTTTTTTTGTGTTGTTATATTTAAGCAGTACTGGTAGTGGTTCAAGTTGTTGTAGTGCTGGTGGCTTATTTTTATTGTGAATTTCTAATGTTTTTGAACAGATCCCACTCCCGAAGGAATAATATTCAGATTATTTTATTTTTATTTTTATTTTTTTAATTAATTAATTAATAATTTTTTTTTACCATAATTATGGTCATGTTTAAAGATTTTGAATATCATTAGCTATATTTCCACATTCACACTTAGCCCTTACGTAGACTTCAGTGAACTATGTTTTATACATTAGTAAGGAGTTTGGGAGTTCACCCCATAGATACTGAATGGGTTATGGTTCAATTTGTATGGTTCACACACAAAGCATCAGTTAACATAGTAAAATGGGGTAAAAAAACGAAACATGCTTTTTATTATTTGTTTAACTCCTTCTGGATCACCTGATGTGTTTATTACACAGAGTAATGAACATAATTAGTGCTTCTAAACCACAGGGACAGCATGAGCCAACACAAAAAACTTTGACACGGCTTGTCATGGGTTGCACGACTGGCTTTCCTAGTCGCTGGTTGTCACTATTTATAAGTCTTTATGTCAGGTGTAAAGGATTTCATCTGGCCTAGTGCTGTGTGTATGTGTATGTGTGTGTGTGTGTGTTTTGGCTGTCTGTTGTCTCTCCCTAGAGATTTTTCCAGCAAAGGAGATTGGGACTTCACTAGTCAGCTTACATACTTAACTGGGTCTTGTGTTCGTCCTTGCTGACAGTTTCTTCTCTTCTTTTTTTTTTACATTGGTCATTCATCTGGATCTCCTGCTCATCTGTATCTTGGATTTACTTTGTAATCATATTTTGTTCATCTAATTTCTATTTTTAGATAAGTGGAAAAACTTTGTGTCCTCTGCTCACCTTGCAGCTCAGCTGGCGTAGTGTAGTCTGTCTCGAGGCCTGCTGGTTGTCATGCTAGCTAGAGACTTTGATCTGCAATGCCCTCCTGCGGTACTGTTCTTCCCTGCATTGGCTACAGGAAGCTCGTTCCCTGGTTACTAGGGCAACCGAGGAGGATGACCCCCAGCTGGAGAGGGGGAAGCCTAGGGCTGCGTTTCAACCCGCCCCTGAGCAGCGTGACTGCTGGCCTGCTGCTGGCTGGGAGGAGGAGCCAGCTCTGCAGAAGGGCTTCTACAGGCCCAGCATGGGCCCTGCCGCCCCGCTGCCCCACTGTGATTCAGAGCTTTAGCGTTAAAACTGCTGCTCCCCTCTCCCTCTGCTGGCCGCTTTGCAGCTCTGACTCACTCTGCTCCAGTAGTAACAGGAGCACAGGCAGCAAGATGTCATCCTCTTCCTCTTCTTCCTCCTCCACCAGCGAGGGACAAGGGAAGACTAAGCCCAAATCCCCGTTGCGCAAGAGGGGCAGCCTGCAGAGCACAACCAGCCCTGGTGAGTGGAAGGGTGCGGGTGCTGAGGGTCCCAGAGAAAAAGTGATAGAGGTGTGAGATGTTGTATGTATCTGGAGTCAAGGAATGTGCTGATGCTTGAAAGGTGGCATTGAAGGATCTAGCCTCTTCAGAAATAGCAATAAGAGAAACACAGTTGCATGTGGTCGAGGCCTAATACTTTCGTGTTGAGTTTTGTACCGTTTGTAATGACGTGGTTGAATTGTAGTGTTTGCGTATTTTGACTGATATTTCACTTTCATCTGCACATTTTCTGTTTGGGACTAAAGTGCTTGAGGATTTGTTAAACCTAGCCGTAAGCTTCACTATTACTTTAATGCAAGTTATTCTTTATTTAAAAAAAAAACATTTAAGTCTAAGACAGTTCATAATTTATTACAATCAACCTAATGAACATAGAGCATGGGTCTGGCTCTGATTTTGCCACAAAAAATTATGTAATACCTGAGATGCCTTGCCCCCTGTAGCACCTTATTGAAGGAAAACTATCAAGTAGTGCATGTTGTCCCATGTGTACTGTAGAGGAGTCTCTGAAGAGATTAACATAGTACTCAAGCCCAATCATGTATTCTTGATTTATAAAGTTATTGTTTGCATAGTGAACTGACATGTATCAAATGATTATAATGGGCTGGGTTGGCAGGCAGGAGACACTGGATTATAAGACTGCGGTGTAGTGCCCAGCCCTAAGTGGGCCCCTCAGCCTTCACTTTGTAGCAAGAACAGTTCACCAGGGGTCTGCTGTCTGGGGCACTGTATCTTAAGACCTCCCCTTATCTCATCAACTGAGGCTGGATACAGCAGCAGGATCCTTTTATCTTGTGCCTTCACATCCCTCACTGAGGCAATAGCCTCCCCAACTGTTTGGCTAAGACATGTTATCTTTGTTCAAGGTACTATGAAGCAACCATGCTCTGAGGAAAAAAAAAAAAAATCCATCCACTCTGTCAGTTTTAAGGTTTTAGCCTATCTGAATTTAGTGTTAGGCACTGTTTTCAGCCATTTAATGTTTTTTTTTTTCATGGAGGGTTTTGTGTATTGCCTAGAATCCGGATGTCTGCTGCCACAACTATCGATTACTGCATTCCCCTAGTTCTCTCTTAAATTATTTTATTAATTCCCTGGACCTGGAAATCCACAAGGACATAGAGTCAATGAGCAAGTCTTTTTCCCCATGCCCCACATTAGTTACAATGTCCTCTGGACCCCTGGAATCAAACTAGGTCAGTTTCCATGAAGTTCATGTCACCGTGTTTAAGGATTGTTGTTGCAAAATGTTCTTGTGGAAGCGAAAAATTGAATGCATCAATCTTGTGTGTATAGTTGAGACAGAGAGAGAGAGTGTGTGTGCTTGATAATCTTCCTGCTCCGGTCACTTTAGCATCAGATATCAGCATCTGAAACCTCTGAAATCAAGACTACTTAGCAGTCAATGATACTCCCCCTGAGAACAGTGGCAAGTGTTCAGCGCACACAGAGAGAAACACAGACACTCAGCTTGTACCAGCAGGAGTAACTAGGCACTCGTGTTTGGGTCTAGACATTGAGTCTCCCCACAACTTAAATTTTACACCATTAGAAGTCACAAATGTAATAAAATGTCAAAGAAATTCAATCTTAAAATACTGTTGTATAAGTGAATAAGATATTTTTGGATATTGTCACTATGCATGCTCGGGAAAGGTGGGGATGACAGCAAAATGTCGACATTTTAATGTGGTACAGTTGGTACAGAGTTTATCTCACTGGTATATGGTGGTGTGTCTGCCATTCAGAGGAGTGTCACTTAATGAGTCAAGCTCGGGGGGATTTGCTTAACTTTTCAGTTTGATAGCAGACATGCCAGATGATGGCAGCACTAACACCACAGAGCTGTTTCAGATGTGGTTACCTTTGAAGTTGATGCTAACTGGTCTCTGTGGGTGGAAAAACTAGCATGTTAGCCTAGCAGTTTATACATATTGAAAATCTGTAGCCGTGTAGTCCTTGTTAATATGTATTTCATTTTAGCTAGATCTTCAATTTGCTGTATGTAGCAGAGCATGAACGTCGAATGTTTGGAAGGATGCAGCAGTAAGTCACGTTGACACACATTGTGCCGTATGTGCTGAGAAAGCCTGTCTTGCTGCAGTAATAAATAACTTAGAGGTCTCTCCACCAGTGCAGTCATTTAAGTCCCCTCAATTAGCCGCTTGGCTGAGCCCTCTGCACTCACAGTCCATCATAAGAGCCACATGTAGGCTACCATTTGTAGTGCTTCTCTTTGACCGTCAACAGACCACACTGCTCCTTAGTGAGTAGGATTCACAAAGCCAAATTACTGTTGTGAGAAAAATGTCGTAGCGTGAACAGCGTTTTGATCTAAAGCATGAACTGCTGGCTGGAGTGTGTTCTTACTTCTGGCAGGGACACCAGATATAGCTCTGCTCTACATCACTCCAGCCTGTTAAAGTATGCAGGAAGTTTAGTTTGCACAAATACATTTTTATCTCCGGCACTCCTGCACATTTGAAATGTCTCTGTTATGTAAGTGTTACTTGATGTGCCGATGGAAGCATTGATTATCCCGTCAGTTTTCACAGTTGCAGGAATCCCTCTCTGGCAGCAGGCAGCTCTTCCCCCACCAGGCCGCCATTACATCACATGAAGCAGAATATGTAATGTCTTAGCTTTGCAGCCAAAGCCATATGACGTGATATACAGAGGGTATTACAAGTATGTGCCAGATGGATGGAGGGAACTCCTTTCTCCAGAATGATTCCCTCCTGCCTTCTGCTGGGGTCTGAGGCTGAACATGTTCTCTATCTGTGGCATTCTCACTATGCAGAAGCTTCCCTAATCTTTACTAGATTTGTGTCTTTGAGATTAATGGTGTGGCGTCTAGCTCATTTACAGTAGATTGTCAACCCCGTAGTTTCTGCAAAGTACTGTTGTCTCTGTCTAATTAACTGGCTTTGCTTGATTGCTTTGTTTATGTGATGCTATAAGGATGTAGTATGCCACTTTATATCTGTACCTGATGTGTTTTCCTGTGTTCACTGGCAAGTAACTATTGAGTCTTGAATCTTGGGCAAGTCCTTAAAAAATCTTTAATGCCTTACATTCAATTTTATAATGTTAAGAAAAGTTCTTCTGCATCAGAGTCAGTATTTCTAATGTTATACAACTTTCAAGTTGTAGTTTCCCAGTAAACCCAATACTGTCTTTATGTGTAACTGCTGCAGCCTACCTTCTGGGATGCCAACAGCTCATGGAATCATCTTGTTAAAACCTGATCATATTCCTACCTAAAACTTAACTAACTTACTTCCAAATATAGTATAGTTACCTTTGTTCTTACCTGGAATACTTACTTGAATAAGAAAAAAAAGATTTGTCTAAAAATTACTTAAATTTAATTAAAATTGCTTTAAAATTAAAAAATAGCATTAGCTTTAACTCACTTAACCTCAGCCTTTTCCACACATTTGTGTGACTGCGCTGAAAACAGCTGTTTCTGCAGTTTCTGTGACTATTTTATGCTTGTCTAGACTGAAAGTATATTTTTATTTAGGCCTTGTGTTTTATTCTGTGGCTAAAAATAACAAAGCAAACAGCTTATGTCGTGAACAGATGTATTGCAGCATATCTGTGCTGGAACAGACTGGTTTTTCAAGTAGAGCAACACCAGTCACCATCAGACAGATGGCACACTGTACATCTACGACTGGTTTGCTAACCTGTGGACTTTAACCTGCTCAGAGGAATCGCATGGTCTCCTCTGGTTTGCAGTAGACAGAAACATTCCCAGGATCCTGAACCCCACCGTGATGTGGCTGCATAAGCCAGGTGTTATCCACTCCTCTAAGACAGCTGTTGTAGTGTGAATCTCTCTTCAAAACTGCTGAACAGTGCCAACTGTACTGTGGTTTATTACACTGTCAGTCCTCACCTGGCCCTGGAGAGCTCCCTGTACAGATCCAGCTGACAGACACTGACTGCCAGAAGTGAATTTTTGGGACTGGTTGCAGCTGAAAGGGTGTGACCATAATTATGATGTTTGTATTCTGAAACTGCCCCAATTATACTCTGCAAGCAGTTGTGTTCTTTTTGGGCGACTTACCTTGTCAAATGTCTGAAGGGTTTCACCAATGTTGTAAAGAGGGAATAAGTATGTGCACGTCCACAAATTTTGCCAGAACAACACAAAAAAGAAATGCAGCCAGGGATAAAATTAATGAAGTCTATACGCTGTATTAATCTCTCAATAAAAAAAAATGAAAATGTTATTAGCTTACATGTGAATGGGCAACATTTTTATCACTAAGATCTTCTTCAGGAAGGTTCTGAGGAAGAGCTTGTTGACATTTTTATAAATATAAAAATCTTCAGTATGTAATTTGCACTCAATTTTTTTTTACAGTATATTTTTTAATAGTACTGTGAATAAATAATATTCTGAGCATGCACCTTCTCCCTCTCATCACTAGAGGGAGTCTGTGGCTTGGTGTTTTTTTGTAATATTAAACCATCACTTTCAAACAAGTGGCTGGCTGTCAGTATCTAAGATCTTTAGCTCTTCTGCAGTCAGCATGATTGATGAACAGTTTGGTCTGTCCACAGTCTTTGGGTGGAAAATTCCAGGGCTTTCTTCTGCTATGAATAGCTCAGTTACTTCCCGTGTAACAGAGGAAGTCTGCCCGTTCTCGAAAAGGGATTTTGGAGAACCTGGAACCGAGCCCTCAATGACTGTCACACTGGCAGGTGGGCCTGTTGTTGCTGGGGGTAACCATATAGTCAGCAGAGCCCTTGTTATCTCTCCCTGTAATCATCAACTGTTCTCTCTCTCTCTCTCTCTCTCTCTCTCTCACACACACACACACACATACACACACACACACCACACACACAGCACATAGACTCTACGCTATGTGAGGACTGGCCATTGGGCTCACCATTTCTGTGTGGGGTGATTTGCAGGCTGACAGAAAGCATTTACACACATGGTTACGATGGGTTGTATTTCATTGTCGAGGTACAGCTAAGCAGGCTGCTTTACTCTGTCTTGGCTCTGGCCATGGCTCCTAATGAGGATCCATTTTCATTTAATCCCACGCAGTTGACCACTGGAAAAACCGGCAACAGCTGACGTTTGGTCTGTGTGCTGTTTCTGTGAAATCCTATCAAACATGTTACCCACCCATAACCTTAATGAACATGCTTGTAATTGTGTTGTGATCTCACTTGGGTTCACTCCCCTGTTCACTTAATCATCACTCCGCTCACATTCTCTTTCCTTGTAGGAACACATGCACCCCCAATATTACTAACACAGCATGACAAGAATGGTAACACATGGGTTAACACACACACACAGAGTAACACACACATGGGATATCACAGTTTACTGCTCCTCAGTTAGCTCTCTGGGTAAACTGTACATTCCTGGGTGTGAGGGCAGAGGTCTAGGCTGTAAATCAGGCCTAGTGCGATGTGTGAAATCGAGGGTCATTGTTTCTAGGAGGGACTTGGCCCATACGGTGTTGAAATTGTTGAACCGCTCTTGATTGTGTGATGACAGATGATAACAAGTGGCAAATTTCACATCTCATACGTGCGCACGTGCTTGTGTACAAGTTTTCTCCTCAGTGACCAAGAGAATTGAGTTTCTTGGTGAAATATCAGTTTCTAAAGGCTCATCCAGTTCAGGAAGAGTGTCTATATTTTGATATAACCATATTTTTAAAGAGGTTTTTGAAGGTTGAAAGGGGACTTCTGACAGTCTAAAAGTAACCCCCAGTCAAATTCCAAGACATGTCTGGTGAAGGTAGTTAACAGACTTTTATTCAAAATGTCAACACACATTCCTCTGAAGGATTTGGACCAGCAGGGTGGCATAGTGAGTAGGAATGGTGTCCTTCAGCAGGAGGGCAGAGGAGTCCCTGAGCTCAACACTGAATCCCTCGCAGCACCAGGAAGGCTGGTGTTGTGCTCAGTAGAGTGCCACATAATAAATACAGCATTAGGCCTCGGCAATATGGACATAATCATGTATCACTGTATCTTTGATTAAATACCTCAGTATGAGTTGTGAAGATATTGTTGGGACCAGTGCTGATGCTTTCATCAGATCTACACACAGATATTTAACAGTCATTAGTAATTTAGATATAATGACCAAGCAGGCAAATGATAGCACAGCTATGACAGCCTAATAAGTTCAGCAAATTGCATCCTGTTACGGTAATGCAGAATGTATAACCATTAAAAGACAACATTTTTGCCTTATCACAATATTACGAGATCCAAAATCCCAGATGATATGTAGTGTCACATCATGATATCAGTATGATATGGGAGTCTTGCTAAGCCCTATATAGTAATAAGAGGTATTTGGGCATAGGGCTGGGTGATATATTGATATTATATTGATATCATGATAGGAAATCTTGATAGGGATTTTGGAAATCATAATGTCATGATATGACATTAGGGTTATCTTTTCTTGTTTTTAAAGGCTGCATTACAGTAATGGGATTCAATTTTCTGAACATCTACGACTGTTTTATCTGCTCTGTTATTTGCTGCTACCTACTTGATCATCATATCCACATTACACATGACTGTTTTTCAAAATCCCTTGTGTGTAAATAGTTTATGAAAGCATCAATAGTCATCCCTACAATATCATCACAATACTAGTACTAAAGAAATTGCGATATTTGATTTTGTCCATATCACCTGTCACTACATGGGTGTACATGAGTGTATGTATTTGTGTTCATAAAAGTTCATAGAGGGTGGGACAGAACAAGTGTCACAGGGTGCTTCACTGCGGCATCTCAGTGAAGCAGTATTCTTTTATTACCTCACTTTTTGACCCCAAACCCAGCCACTCTCTCTCAGGGATGTGATATTAACGTCCTGGTGGACAAGTGCTCTTAAGCACAGTGTGTTACATGTTATCAGTGTCAAGTGACACCATGCTCCTCTTTGCTATATTGAGATATGGTGAGAGCAGAGAGGGTGGCAAGAAAGGTGTTGGCTCTAGAGTGCTATCATCAGAAATATGGTTACTTAGGATATGTAGGTGTGTGTGTGGGTCTGTGTCAGAATGTGTGTGCTGCGGGCTTTTTGTTCATGTCTATGCATGCATGTGTATGGCTATATGTGTTTGTTAATCAATCAGTTAATTAAAACATTATTGAAATCACAATAAGGGCATAATATAAAAATTGCAGGAGCTGCAAATGTTGGATAAAAACATAATATGTGACACCAAACCATTATAAATGAAGTATTGTTATGCTACAGAGATACAGTTCATATTCTCCAGCAAAAAATAATTTCATTGTAGTGAAAATGAAAGTTAAGATTCACAAGTCACACTAACACACTTTCTGAATTGTATCACAGTCACAATATCAGTCAAAATAGTTGCAATTTAATTTTTTGACAGTATTGTTTAGCTCTATTTTGTGCTGTGTGTTATGGGATCCATAGAGGATTTCATGTTTTGAGAAAACTTATGATGGAGTCTGAGAAAGAAACAGTATCAGTCAAAATGCTGAGAAGCCGGAGGGATCATTGTTTGGATGTTTTCCCCATTTTATTCACATGAGAATTCCTGTGCAAGTTAAGCGATTAGGCAGTTATTTTTCTTTACAAAGCAAACCCCCCCCAAAAATGACATTTTTCCTTTTTCCTCTGGGAGAAAGGGAGTGAAAATGGTAGAACAACTCCCCTGGGCTGATCGGTCCCATGGGAAAAGAGTTGTTTATCACCACAGTGGTGATAATGATGAGGCTCTGGCTGGTGACGGCAAAGTTGCCAGACCTCAGATGGCTCTGCTGAGTGTTGTTTTTTTGCAATGCTGGTCACCTAAAATGGTCGTTTAAGGACAAAAGTGAATGTGCATAAGTCCTAAACTGAAAATCACACCAGCCTAGTTGCCTGTTTAAACTAAACCACCCATTTCATGATTAAATAAGTAAAAGCATCACAGGCCAAACATATGATCATGGGAATGCCTTTTCTGTCCTAGCTCTACTCCAGCTCTACTCCAGAAAACAGCCTCAAACTGGTGGAAGCTGATATATGGTGCACAATAACAACATGAGAAACCCTCACAGCCACCATAGCATGCAGGTCACTTTAATTCTCCATGGTATAGAGATATATTTTACGGCATAAGAAGCAACAGTAGCTTTTGCCTGTAAAATTGAACTACTTTGTTCACCAAAGACCTCTTTGACACTTGTATAAATGAGTTCTAAAAATGGCAAAACATGTCCAGACAAAAGTACAGCGCCCAGTGAGGTAGCACAGTTTTACAAATGCAAGAAGGGAGCAATGAAACTCCCCATAAAATTGTAGTGCCCCTCTTCAGCCAATCTGTACTTGCTGGAATAAATGCTGGAATGCACCAGTGACACACATCATTCCCTAAAATCCAGTCAGTGGTGTGCGAGATACAGTGTATGGCAGACAGATGAACAGACTTGGGCCAAACCATAGTCTCTCCCAAAATTTCCTTGTGGAGGACAATAAACTGATTTTATAATACATTTTAAAACCCTAACTTTGTCTGATTTGTAGTGGGAATGAGTTTACAGGCACATAGCAGCAACATATCCTGTATGCACTGCCTGTGGCAGAGCTGCTTTGCTTAGCAGGCTTTGAGCTAAAGCAAAGCAAACATCATTTTATTTTACCGCATAGCCTGTGCATATCACAAAACAGGAAATTTAATAAAATAATATTTGATAAAATAATATATTTTATTTGTAAAGTGTATATGTATTTGGATATACTTTTCATGGTCCTCAGACACTTTACGGTAATAAGAGATAAAATTACGTGAAATAAACATTACTACAAAATAAATAAACAGATTGTGACATATTTTACCATTTTGTGCATTATGGGAGTCAGCACAGTTTAGCCTAGTTATAGCAGATTGCACGTGAGTCGGTCTTTTGTACATACCAGTCATCTGGTGGCACAGACATCAGATTTGATGAATGAAATTCTTTCCTTCAGCATCACACACCATTTATATGCTCTTTGTATTTCATTTCCACTATCAAGGCCTAAAATAGAATTTGTGGTGAGCCATACCACAACTGAGGCTCTTGCAGTTTATTTTATTCAGGCCTCTGCAAACCACTCAGCTGCAAACTTAAATATTAGAAATATAATGAAAATGCTGGCTTAACCATTATTATAAATGTGCAAGGGTTCATTATGCTTGCACACAGGGAAATTCTCTCTTTCCACTCGTCAGGCAAGTCTGAGCACAGGGTCAGGCACAGATCAGGACCCTTGGAGTAGCAAGTTGATTCTAAGGAAAAATCCACCCTAACATATTTAAATACTGGTAAAAACATCAGTTGATGTACTTTACCTTCCTGGGTTAATTTTGTTGTTTGATGTTACATTTTTCTTGCCATAACTAGCCAAATGCAGATGTTGTGGCATCACGCTGAGATGCGTCCAGACTAGGGCTGAGTGAAATATCGATGTAATTTCAATATCCATTATCTGTCTGTTGTATGTGATGACCTGCCTGGTCATCATATCCACATTACTGATAACTGTTCAACAAAAATCTCTTATATGTAAATATCTTATGAAAGCAACAATAGTCCTCCCAAAGTACCTTCACAATATTGACATTGAGGTATTTAGTCAAAAGATATTGTGACACTTGATTTTACCCATATCACTCACCCCTAATTCAGACCAACTATAAAGAATTTTTTTTTCAACTATCTAAAACATCCATGGTAAGCATCAGGATTTGGCGTCTGTCAATAAACAAGCAACAGAGATGGAGCTCCTTAGACTCACCATTTTTCACTTTTTTGCATCATTGAAGAATATAATTTTCTCCACTGCGTTTTCCGGTGTGGAAAAGCTGTCACTCTCTTGCTCTTGCTGTATTTGTCAACATTGCTATTGGACATGCCACCCGCATGGAAACCGTTGTAGAATACAAGAACTCAACAGGTTTGCTATCTGGGTAATGTTAAAGGGCATCCTGGGAAATGTAGGAAACTGAGGCTGAGGTAGATTAGACCGCAAAAAGGTAAACTAAATCACTTCAACACAGAATAACTCTGGAATAACTGGAATGCACTGATCTTCAAACACTGGTGAGATTCCCAGTGTGGAATTTTCCTTTTTAAGCAAAACTGCAGTTCATATGAAATCACTTAATACAAAATAAAAACTTTAGTTACCTGTAGAGCTCGGTAAAAAGGCCAAAAATAAAGCCTTGATTTTTCATGATTTACTTAATTTGGCCTTACTTAATTTTAAATAGCGCCTTCATCTTTCAACACAGTCCAGACTGACTATTTACTGAAAGTAGCTTACTGACATATATAAACAATTATACATTTTTTAGGAGGAGACATTATTTCTGTTGAAAATGAAGTTATTTTGTATGCAATCAGACAAAGTTAGGGTTTTAAAATGTAAAAAAAAAAGTTCAGTTTATTGTCCTCCACAAGGAAATTTTGGGAGAGACTATGGTTTGGCCCCAGGGTGATTCACTGAATTAAAAAACAGTCATATGTGTTGAAAGTAAGAAAAACCCTCATTATGGAACAACAATGATGATATCCTTGCATGTTTAGTATTTGTGACCTTTTAAAAGCTAAGATAACAACACTTCCCCAAATAGTTATGTAAAGTAATCAGTAGCTATAAATACAGTGTTGCCCAATCTGTCATGTAGAAGTCAACACATTTACAACTTCTACGACCTCATTTATTTAGTCCTGTGTTTGCCAGTGTGTTTGTTTTTCTTGAGGCCAAAAGCTCCACGTAGACTGTTGTTGTGCTGAAGTTTAGTCGGACCTGAGCTTGTCCCCTTCGTGCACAGCTGAAGGGGGTACACCATGGGAATGGCAGCACAGCTGGAGCAATGACTGTATTGTGTATCTAGGTCAACTTGTTTTTTTTTTCCAGATGTCCTGTGGAGGGATGTGGTGTTGTTGATTCTGGTTACTATCGGTGATATTTCTGTAGTTGGTCAGAGAGGCAGAGTTTCTGCCTCACTTATAATCTTAGAGTCTTTGTTCAGCTTTCTCATAAACAAGCGCATTAGTGCAGCTGGGTTCATGAGTTCATCTCATTCCTCAACATGAATTATAGCCAACTATTCAAACTCAAGAAATCTATGAGGGCAGAATTCCTTAGTTCACTGTGGGTTGCTGTGGGAATTTATAGCAAAAGTATGACTTCTATCAGATTTGTGTATATTTTGATGGTGATACATTACGCAAGGAAGAGAGGCACTGCTTTGTAGTGAGTCAAGTCCAATCACTTGGTGCTTTATACTAGTCTGCTTATCGGACTGACTTGGAGCAAGTTATTGAATTTGGATTTGGCAGCATGAAAAAGGAAATGAGGATTAGCCTTTCTGGCATGACTCAGCCGGTAGAGTAACACCGTCACTGCTGTTTCCTCTGAGTTGTAATTTTGGGCCTTGCCTGTTTTCGCAGCCAGGTCATTTGTATGTTGTGGTATTGCACAAAAAATGAGGACCTGTCCAGAATTCAGGCCCTAGTGTGGCTTGTGTTTGCCTTTTGTGTGTTTTCCATGGAGCGCTACAGCATGCTGATGTGTGTGTGTTTCTGTGTATCGGTCTGTGCATGTTTACAGGGTGAAGTAAACATAATGTGCCGTGTGTCACCCTTCATCTGGAGGATTCCTTGATGATCTTTGGTCTTAGTGGTGTTTTGAAAACTCCCTGAAAATGGAACTTGAATGGAGGCTTAGCAAACCAGCAGCAGATTTAAAGTGGAAGTGGTCATTCTTACTCGCTGTACATAAGCTTTCCTTACTGCAGTCATGTGAGAGAGGAGGAGGAAAAGAGCCTCTGTCACACTGAGTGGAGAAAGTTAACGGTGGTGT